>LTAE01003194.1:0-27795 GCA_001647135.1 Pontederia paniculata
GCCCCCCCCCCCCCCCCCAAACCGCGACCGTAACACGCGCTCGCGATCGACGGACGTCAGACACTCCTTTCTGCTTCCAGACGACGCCTTATTAACACACGAATCGCGTGCGTTAATCCTACGTATCGTCACGATACGTATCCCGCGATCAATGTCGCCTCGCGTGCTCCCGCGTCGTGTGGAGTCATGAGCGTCACGGCCGTGATCTCTCTTATCACGGTCCGTCCGTCACGACCGGTGATCTCAGGGATCACGACCATTTGTGGCCATCACGGCCGTGATGCGTGATCATGACTGGTCACTTACAACAGAGCTAACCTCAATAAACATATAAAATTATGCTCTCTTACTATCTCTCTTTTACAATTGCACACTCAAGAACAAGAATAAGAGAGAAAAAAGAAGATTCAACAATTTTGGCTCAAATACTTCAAGACTTGATTTCCTTTTGATGCTTGTATCTTTCTTGAAACATTCTACACCTTTGAACTTCTTTTATAGTTTTTATTCTTCAATATAGTTATATAGACATTGTACACATTTTCCAATGGATTTAACCCAAAAAATATAATTATTGGGACTTTTCTATGATTCATCAGCCGATCGCTAACCAGTCAACTGATCTATCAAAATATAGTTGTTAGAATTGCACCGATCGTCACTCTTCTATGTTGGTCGACCGGTCTATCAAGGTAGTCATTGAAATGACTACTGATGTGGACGATCGACCATTTTAACAAACTGGCCGACCACTATGAATTTATTGATTCTTCTTCATAGACATGTACTATTTTGATCATAACTCCCATCATCGATATTCGATTGATTTGGTTCTTAATTTTTTGAAAAGTTAACAAAAATGTCTACAACTTTTTTTATTTCATGCATCAATTAAGATCTATCGAGAATATTTTTAAAAAAACTAATTTAAGTTTGATCAACTTGTTGACAAGTGGAGGTTGGTTGATCGACCTTGTGAGTTGATTCATCCGACTTCGAAATTTTTGCATTATGATGTACAGGATCATTTTTATTTAAATTAAAAGTTTCGAAACAATGTATCATCTATTTTTTCACCACTCAAAAAATATATTAGTAAACACATCTCAATCCAAAACATAAATAGAATAGTCAATAACTAATATGAAATTTAACGTATTGAAATATTATTTTCAAATTAATATCTTTTGGATATTTCTATTACTCAAGCTTTATATCATTAAAATATAATGCATAAGACATAAAGTCAATGTCCCCTTTCAATGTCCCAACAAGGGGTGGAAGTCTAATGATGAGTGTTTTGAAGAGATGCCAAACAGGATATAGTGCAATATGTTTAATGAAATTAATATATCTATTTCTGTTTAACTCTTTAATGATTGGCTGATTGCTATATGTTATCATAATTAATTATGTATTTATATATTAAGTTATTGCATATATTATATTTTTAACAATTTTATTATTCTATATTAAATTAAAAACTATCAAAATAATGAGCTATTAATTTATGAAATATCAATTTACTAATCAAATACATCATGATTCTTAAGACCAAAAACTAATTGCTTGAGAATTGTATTAAACATTTTTGTTCACGGAGCAATTTTTAATTAAAATAAACGTTTCTAGGAGAAAACACAAAAAAAGACTCCACATGTTTTGGACTCCTGCAGGTGGTAGTGCAACCACCCACCGGAACTCTAGAAGACGAAACCGGCGACGGCTATGGTGACTACGACCTCCTCCTTTTCCTTTTCTCCTCCAATCTCCTCTTTGCCCTCTGCCTCGCCTACGCGGTCGTCCTCTTCATCTCCTCCTGCTGGTGCAGCAGAAGCTGCGGCCGCTGTGCCCGCGCCACAAAATGGAGTGACTGAGGAAACAAGAACGTGTTTTGGGCGCAAGCAAGAATAAGAACTTTGCAGTAGAATAAGAACATAAATGTAACAAAACGGCGGCCAAATGATGCATAGTACACTCTTCTGTCTCCTGAAAAAACTTGACATTTCTATCGTCGGATAGAAGAACGGAAAAATCGATTTTTTTATGGAGGAAAAAGTATTAAAATTGTAGGATGATAAAAAAGATGAGCTTTTTTTATTTTGACTCGCCGGCGATCCGGCATTAGCCGCTTTCAAGGAAGAGATCATTGCTCTCGTGCTGTTCTTCCATCCATTGTTCGATTGATCCAGCAGCCAAAGAAGAACGGTCGAGAGTCTAAACGTGAGCTAGGAAGGGAGGGAGGGAGAGGGAGAGAGTGACTGACTGACTGAGAGAGAGAGAGAGAGAGAGAGAGAGAGAGAGAGAGAGAGTTACGGATGAAGGGAGGTATGAAAACAGAGAGCCAAGGGCGGCGGCAGCGGCGTTTACCTGAACCTCCAGCTGAACGGAGCCGCCGTTTGGACTGCATCCAATGGCGTTTTCTTCGCCTGCACTATCCGGGAACGACAACGGCGTCACAGGGCTCGACGACGTTGAAGCCGAAACAGCGACGGCTGCGGCCGGCCCGCTCTCGCCTCCCTCTCTGGCCTTCTCCTTCCTTATTAGTCGCTGTGCCCGTGCCGAAGGATACGGTGGGTAGCACCGGCGCCGCCGGAAGGGTGAGGTGCGGGCTCTGCGAGAGCCCCACACCAAGCGAGCAGGGAAGTACCGGAACGCAGGTAAGTTTAGGAGCACCTCCATCACCTCCAACTCCAGTTCCGTCATCGGGTGCGACGGATACCTTCCGGCAGTTCGGAGGCTCTTCGGACGCGGCCGCGCCATCGAGAACAACGAGAAGTGGCGGAGACGAGGAGGAAAAGGTCTTCCACAGTCTCCTCCTCCTCTTTAACCTCCACTTCCTTTTTTTGGTTTTAACTTTTTTTTTTATTCCATTTAGTTTAGGGGTCACTTCCTACGTGCGCGGTGCGCACCGTGGCAGGATTATTTTGTATTAGTTCGGGATTTTGTTAGTTACTTCAATTTATCTGTTTTCTTTCCTTAATTTTATTATTTTTATCTCTTTTCTATAACTTTTTAACAATTAATCATATGGAAGAAAATTTATAATAGAATTTAATTTTGTATAATTTTTATAAGCATATGGCGGAAAACTTAATCGATTTTTTTATTTCTAGTTGACCAACGATCTATGTTATTATATATTGGATTAATCATCGACCATCCAACTTTGTTATGATTCAGGGGAAGTAAAAAAATCCTAAAATTTGAATTATAAACAAGAGGAAAATCTAAAATCGTTTGACATAGGAGAATGAAATTTAACTCATTATATTTTTTTTTATAGCAAAACTGTGTTAATTACCACTTAGAGTTCAATATTGAATACAAATAAAAATTAGCGAATTCAGGTATTATTTCTTTTCAGTTTCAAAAAAAAATTTCGTTTATTTCATTTTTAAAAATTGGTTAGAGAATTGTGATTTACCTTTTCATTTCTATATTCGAAATGGATAGTATTGGTAAATATTTTGTTTCTATATTTGAAACTTCCTTTTCACCACTCTTTCATGTATTTCTTTCATATTTGACTTGACACTTTTCTCTCCAGATGACCGAACAACAATATCGGAAGACACCAAAATATTATAATATAAAGATTATTTGATAATAATAGAATTTAGAATTAATAATATATTCAAAATAATTATTCGAGAAACTAAAGTTGTTTCATTGTGATTTAGAGACTAATTATATTTAAGATTTAACATTCATTTTTTTAAAATTATTTTTTAAATATTTATATTCATCTTTTTATATCATAATTTATACATTAAAGAGTAGAGTTATTTTTATTTTCCTCCATTGAGTTATCGCTAAATTTTAAGTCCACTCCTAAATTATAAAACCCGACAAAAGTAAGTTTACATTTTTTTTAATTGACTAATTTTATCCGACCATCTAATTTTAAATTTACTCAAATTATTTTAATTTATCAAAATACTAATTTACCCTCCTTTTCTCTCCTCTTTCTTTCTCTCTCCCTCTCTCTCTTTCTCTCTCTCCTCTCTCGACCAGCTCTCGTGGAGAGAAAGAGAGAGAGAATAGAGAAAGAAAAAAAAGAGAAAAAAAATGTTAATTTAATAAATCAAAGCAATTTGAGTAAATATTAAATTAGACGATTAAATAAAATCTATTAATTAAAAAAGTTTAAACTTACTTTTGTCTGATTTTATAATTTATGAGTATATCTAAAATTTTGTTGTAGTTCTAAAAGAAAAATAAAAATAATCCTAAAAAGTAAGACTTGCGTCTTTCATTCAAAATAAATATAATATAATAAATCAGCATCGCACTAAAATATATATTTTAAATTGGCCTTTTGTATTTATTTTCTTGTTTTTTTTATTTGCATTCTAGATATTAAGTTTTATATTAAACTTCTATCAAATATTATAAATATATAAAATGCCACAAAAAATGTATTTTATCACTTTTTCTAATAAAAATATATTATAATTTAGAATAACTAATTAATTTAAACCTCCCTCCGTTACTCCATTCTTTTTTTTTCCTTCTTTTCTTTTACGTTTTCTCTTTTTTTTTTCTCCTTCGTTTTTTTTTCTCTCTCACTCTCCCTTATTTCTCTTTTATCCTCTCCTATCTATTTGTTTCCACTTTCCCTCTCTTGTACCTCTTGTTGTCAAATTTGAAATATGGTTTTAAAGAAAATTATCTTTTTAGTGACTATGTATATCGAGAAAATGAAAATAAGAAAATCAGAGAAAGAGAAACTATCAAAAACCAGGCCTTTAAGTTATTAGCATTTTTGACAATATCGACCAAAAAGAGTGATAAAAAGGAAAAAAATGATTGGCATACCGAGTTCAAGCTCCGAAATTTCCAATTTGATTAGAAATTACCTTTGTCGCACCCGTCCGAACACTGAATTAGTCGAATGCTAATAGCCATGGACACCAGGGAGGTTCTATCCATATACCCAAAAAAAAAGAAAAATAAAAATATAATTCGTTTATGTCTGCTATCTGAAGGGTTAAAACAAGGACAACAAATATAGCATTTTTCCTTCTTTTCTTTTCACTTTCTTTTATTATATAATATCTCATATTATAAGATAACAAGAATAACATGTTCTATGTTTATCTCATCATTCGTAGCTTATATAACTTTTACTAATATATATTTACATATTTTATATGTTAAATTAAGTAATTTTACATATATCTGAAAATATTCAAAATGAAAAATAATATATATTCTATAACATACTAATTATGTAATATTTCATCGGACTCCTTGGGTTGTGATTTTTCTTTTCATATTTAAAATCATAATTTTTTTAATGTCAAAAGACCTAAAATTTTAACTCAAGCTGGATTGGCTTTTCATGTTTCGATTTTTAAGCTCTTTTTGTCTTGCATCCCTAGTGGACCGACCATGTGCAAGATTTACATATAATACACATCACTTTAACTGTGTCATAAATGGGTTGCGACCTATTTTTGTTTTTAATGCTCAACTGTCTAATATAATCTGATATAGAGCTTTTGCAATTTTTTTGTTACTCATGAGTGTATATTATCATTTCAGTATACCTTTGGCTTGAAACATCACAAAATTTTGCTGCATCTTTTATTCCGTCCAAAGCACAGAATGAAATTGATGCTTAGTTGCCGATAATTATGTGAAACATCGTCTATGAGTATGATCGGCTGTCGATAACTACGTGTGCAACATTACCTTTTTTACTTTTTGAAAAGATAATAGGTAAAAAAGTCATACCCAATGTCAACCAAATGCAGATCAAAGTAATAAGGGTTCATCCCT
This sequence comes from Pontederia paniculata, assembly GCA_001647135.1. NCBI lineage: Eukaryota > Viridiplantae > Streptophyta > Magnoliopsida > Commelinales > Pontederiaceae > Pontederia > Pontederia paniculata. Next base: position 5,788 of record LTAE01003194.1, read on the forward strand.
AAAAACAACAATTATCTACAGCTTGATACCATGAACCCAATGTTTTTTTTTCTAAGGATAAGTAGCCCAGTAGGCAAGTCAGGGGCGACCTTCCCGCCATAGTCTTATCCATGGATGATGGAATTTCTCTGGGCCCAATCCCAATTGATCGGAAACTTTCGGGTGCATTCCTATTTCAATGGTTCGTTTACTCTAGACCCACCTATCTTTCTCGTATTTCAATAGAGAAAAAAAAAAGGAAGCAGGCAAACCAATGACCTGCAAACCGATTTGTCGGCGAGAAAACTGGGCCTGTAATAAATTTCGATACCCATAAAAGGCAAAATATGATGATTACTAGAAGATAGATAAATAAGAAACTCATACCAATATATCAATCTTTGAAATCTTCTGAGCACAAAGTTATGCTGCTTATTGAGGCGAGGCAGGATCAACGCAGAACCTCTTGAAATTCAAACACTCCTCGGCCAGGTACTCACTGCAAAGAAAACAAATTGATCAGAGACGTGACATCAACATGTCAAAGCCATTCATGGCTACTCACGATATTCGTTCTGCCATTTGTGGCGAATCCCATTGAGGACTCCATGGATAATTATTTATCCAGTTTGATAATATTGGAGTGCCTTGAGAACCTAAATGCTGTAAACAAATTAGAGAACCCATGAAATGAGGACGAATCAAACAAATAAAACATGAGATCCAGAACATCAAAACGTAAAAATGCTGACTGAAGTGAAACAGAGAATTTCAATTTCATACAGTGTGCATTAGTCATTCCATAATATTCTCTTACGTTCAAGTATATAAAAGTGTCATGATTTCCTCATGAGACCAATGTAAAACAAAAATAAAGATACGTAATTGAATAAAGTTAGTTCTAAATCCTGGCAAATAGTTTGTATTCAGTCACTCAGACACCAACCCACAAGCACATGAGAAAACAAAATAATATAGGAAACAAACTTTTGGAATATAGGCAAGTCAAATTTGATTAATGGAAAAAGGAAACCAAGAGTGATTCAGGCTATTAGGAGTGATTTAGGATCAGAAGAGATCACTTTTTACACTTCAGGAGGTGAAACCATTGAGTCATTGACAGTTAAGTAACAATAATGAGTCCAACTAGTTTTTCTTCAAATCCCTACTGATGCATCATGACTGCCTAAACTTCAAGGGAACATTAGTCACCAATTCATATGAAAAAAGTCGAGTGCATTGAGAGTTCCTAACTGATCCATTTCTATCACATTGCATGGCTATAGTGCTACATAAATACTTCCTCTTTTATCTTTAATCGTTTTTGGTTTCTCATTTCAGTTTTCTTTCCCATATCCTATTTATCCATTTTTCTCTTGGTTTACCTATATTGTTTTCTTAATTCCATCACCCCTCATGGAACTTTGACCCTTGAACATTTTTCGTTTCCGGCTGAAATCCAATCTAGTTTTCAAAGAATTAGGAGGGAATGATTGTCAAATCTTTGTCGGTCTTAATGGATTAGCAAAATATGTTAGTGCAACAAGTATGCACTATCATTGGATAATGATCAGATCTGAATAATACAAATCAGAAGTGAACAAAACAAATCAGACACCTTTTGAGAGGGAACAAATAATATATTATAGGGTGAATCACCCTGACTAATGCCTATTGAGAAGCATGAATTTGAACCCACAAAAAATAAGTGAATGTGAAAGTAATAAGTAGAATGCATCACATGTAGATGCAAACAAAACAAAAGCTTAAGTATCATCATATAAGAATAAACACCTCAGAACTTTGCATCATCAAGATGGGTTGCTGCTCCGGGAACTGACATGGAATTAAAATATGAACCTGGAACGTGCATTGTGTTTTCTTGTTAATTTCATGTATTTGACATGCATCAAGAAAAGCCTTCAAGAAGTTGCATACAGAGTGAGGCTCATTATAGATATAAACAATAAAAGGAATTTGAGAGGATAAATTATTAGATCCTGCCAAAAACAGTATGCTGATGCATTTTTTTCAACTCATGGTCATAAATGATAGAATAGAACACTGATTATGTAGCATATAGGCAACGGCAGGGCTACCATGCATAGATCTGGATTCAAGTGATAGCAAGTAGCATCAGACAGTAAATCTGGTAAAAGAATTCTATCGTCAAACAAGGTTGTCAAGATAACATCAAGATATTGATAATCATTTCATCAGAAATGTTTAGAAACATTTGATGTCCAACTCAAAAGAAAAAGAAACCTTCAACTTTAGATAACGAACGTGCATAAAAAGTTTGCAGTTCCAGTTATCAAATATCTATTCAAAATTCCATGAACAAGTGATATTTTGTTTAACATGAAGTAGTCAATATTGAAGCGTGGTTGGCACCTGGTTTCAGTAGCAGGAACCAAAAAGCAAAAACCATTACATGCATTCCATTCCTTTGAATAGATATCAACAATCCTAAACATATAAGAGGACCAATTTGGAGTTCTAAATTCTGTAATAAAGTGAAAACAGCAAATTGATTATATAAAATGATGCATGTTCTCATTGTCCAGATAGATTACATTAACATCTACTGCTCAATAGTAAGTTACAAGAAGAAATCCTTTTTTTCTTTTGCTTCAGGGAACATATGAAGGGAAGTTAAGTACCAAAAATCTAAAACCACCAGTTGCAGAAAGTACAGTTGCTCTGCAGCAAAATACCTGACAGAAGAATGTATCAAAAAGTATGCTGAGGAAAAGATGTAAAGTGTTGCAAAAGCAAATTATGAGACCGCACTAGATCAGCTTCTACTGGCCTCCCAAAGAATGGGGTCAATGCTTCAATGAATCGCCTTCTGGCACCAATTGATGCATTTGCCTTCACAACCTTTAAAATATCCCAGTAAGTTACCAAAGAGAAATAAATGCATATAGACCTCGTAACCTATTAACGAAAGTTGTAGGTTTTTTTAGAGGAAAGGTCATAGGTATTATATTTATACAGACCTTGTAACTTGCAAATGAGAGTCTAGTCTAGGTACAAGGAAATGAAACAAACTTAGACAATTATATTGGGAATCATATAAGAGAGCAACTTTTTTTCTTGAAAGTAACTGTCACCAACAGCAAGAAACTTTAAGTCCACAAATGGATAAAATGGCAACAACCATGGAAAAAAAACAGTGGTCAAGGGAGCTTATGGAATATTCTAACGCAATCTAGTAACAAGCAAAGCAGTAACTATTCTGAAGGAAAATGTAACTTAAGAAAGAATGGAATAATGGAAGTCTAGAAAGTGTCCATGATCAAAGTCATTTAATGGTTTTAAGAATGGAATTTATCATTATGTATCTAGGACACTGCTATAATTTTCTCAGAAAAAACTTTGAACACTTCAAACGAAATTTTTTGAGCATTTAAGTCTCGTATATCTTTTTGAATAAATTTCTCAGACGGTCACCCAACTTTATGCCTTCTCTCATAATGATCACTGGACTTCACTTTGTAATCATATGGTCATCGAACTTGGAAAACTTAATAGGCGCGGTCATTCTGATCGACTACCGCGATTCCAGGTTAACCTACTTATGTGGATGCCACAGAAGCATTCTCTCTCCTCCACGTCATATGTGGCATAAAAAAAATTCTCTTTTCTCATATTACTCTTAAACCTAACCAGGCCTATAATGTTTTATTTCATTGATCCTGCGGTCCCCATTTCACCAATTTCTATCTATAGTCCCCATTTCGCTGTCGCCGATTGCCATTTGTCCTCGTTGGTTCTCACTGATCAAAGCTCACCCTCCCTTCGCTAGTCGCTGCTCAACATCCCACTCCTTGGTGGCCGCTCGTCCTTGTCGGTCGTTTTTCAATACCAAAGTTCAAGTATCTCGGTTATGAAGGTTCTCTCCAACTAATCCAAAGTACATTTTAGGTATTTCTATAATACAATAAACCTTAACATTAGTTATAAACCTAAATTTAGTTGTAAACCCTAAGTAAACCTTAGAATTTATTACTTTATGCAAATTTGATTATGTGCTACATAGATGGAAGTTATTAGTTTTTGTTCCTTTTGTGATTAAGAGAACCCTGAACATTTGACATATATTGGTATATTTAATGTGCCCCTATGGCAATGTACTCTAGCTTTAATTATTACAAAATTATTACCTTTTGTAAAGCCTAACGTTGATTTCATGTGCTACATATATATCTTCAAAACAGAAGTTGTTACCTTTTGTTCTTTATAAAATTAAGAAACTTTAAATGCTTGACACAGTGTTGTGGTATATTTAATGTGCTCCTATGGCAGTGTATCCTAGCTCCAATTCATATGGGAAACAATTTACTTTTACCAAAATGAGGGCCTCTACACATCGAGGATCATCATCAGACAAAGGTGAATATGATTATCACGATTTATATCCTTTTTAATTTGTAATATTTGTTTCTTGTTAACACTTTAATTGTTTCCATTTTAATTATTAATATATGTCTTTTGAACTTTTGCTAGAACATGGTCAATTCAATTACACATTCGTTTCAATGAATAGATTACGGATATCACAATGCTGATGTGAAGACAATTCTTGACGTAGCTCTTGATCTTATGTCTCTTTTTGAGATTGATGGTTGGTGCAGAAGGACTTGTGACTTATATGTGGGTACAACTGGGGAAGGATTGAATGATAGTGTTCAAGTGTTTAAACAACGACAACTTAGTGTTAGAGATAAGTGTTGAAGCATGTAAGATTAGGCAGATTGATTTGTATGTACCCACACCTAAGAAGGTTAGGGTGATTATTGAAGAAATAATGGAGGAGCAGGAGGATAGAGGAGAAGATGTTAGTGCTGCCACAACAAGTGCCACAACTATGCAGGGTTGAATAATTAAGAAAAGGGATGTGATAACCTTGGTTCCAAATAAGGTTGTTGATCTTGATACTAATGTTGAAGATGCATATCCCATTCATGATGAAAACGACAATGTTTTGGAGGGTGATGAGGAGATAGTGGAAATGAGGTGATAATGAGTTATTACATAATATTATGGATGATGATGAGATGATTTACGGGGCTAGATTTGGCAGATTGTGTAGACACATGAGGAAGTAGATAGTGCAAAGACACATGAGGGAGCAGAAAATACAAGAGATACAAGAGGGTCCAAATTATGCAAGACAGAGACAGCAAGGTTAGATTGCGCAAGGACACATGGTGGTGAAGAGTTTCTTGATTCACAAGAGGTGACCCACAAGTCAAAGGATACATCAAGGCATGATTCTCATGTCTCTCAAGCAGTCAATTATGAAGATTGAAAGTATGAGGGATCAAAAGACTTATGTACAACTTTTGACATGAATGATGTAGGGGACAAGAGACTTAGAACACCTATTTTCAATGCTCAAACAGATAAGAATGATCCTAAGTTCGAGTCTGGTATAATACTTAAGGACAAATGGGAGTCTACTGAGGTTTGCCAGGTGCATGGGATTGAAAAAAGATACCAAGTTCATCTTTTTATGGAATGACAAAAATAGGGTCCTTGCATTGTGTTATAAAAAAATGTGAATGGAGGGTGATGTGATGGCTTCTCCAAGGAATATGATCAAGAAGATACAACTTGGATAATCAAGTCATTGCAATTGACTCACACCTATCCCTAAGTATTCAAGAAGTTTATTTAACAACAAAATTTTATCAAAGAAATATGCGTCTATCGTACTACACCTGCATCGAAACTCCAAAGCTTGATAAATCAAGTCAAGAGGAAAATGTTTTTGAGTTATTTCCATTTTCCTCCCCTGAGCTATCGCAAAATTTAGATCTACCCCTAAATTATAAAATTGGGCAGAAGTAGATTTAAATCTTTTTCGATTGGCTAGTTCTATCCAATCATCTGGTTTTGAATTTACTCAAATTGTTTTGATTTATTAAGTTATCAATTTACCCTCCTAATTAAAAAAAATTATTCCATAAGTGCGATAAATTGATAACTTAATAAATCAAAATAATTTGAGTAAATTCAAAATTAGACGATTGGATAAAATTAGCTAATCGAAAAAAGTTTAAACCTATTTCTGCTCGGTTCTACAATTTAGGGGTAGATCTGAAATTTTGCGATAGTTCAAGGGAGGAAAATGAAAATAACCCAATGTTTTATACCATTAGTAGAATGACAAACTAGATAACCAAAGATTTTTCTTTGAAAAAAAATTGTTTAGTATAAACTATTGTACAAATATCGGGCTGAGTTGTTTATGGCAATCCCGAGAAGTTCAATACTTGGTCATTTTGAAGACCTCCAATAGAAGGAATTTATATTTGTTTAAGAAATTGTCTGAATGTTTTAAAAGTTGTTGTAAGCCAATATCATTTCTGGATGGGTGTTTATTTGAAGGGTGATTATGGTGGATAACTGCTAATAGTTATAGGCATCGATGCAATTAATTGCTTATTTCCATTGGCTCATGTTTAGAATGAGAAAATCACCCATTTGAATTTAGTTTCTGTAGAGCTTAGGGTATGATTGGAGCTAAACAACGGTCAGGATGGACTTTCAATAGTGAAGGACAAAAAGTATGGGATTACTTAAATTCCTATTGATAATGTATTAAATCTCATTTCAATTTTATTACATTTAAATTTTATATGCATGTATAGTGAAAAAATGTCTATCCATAGAGTAAAAAATGTGTTTGAGACACCTATGAAGGAATTTCATGGATAAGGAGTTCAAAAGACGAGTTGAAAGAATTGTTGTCCGACATTTCTAGGGTTACAATCCTAAAGAGATTGTATCTTCATTTAGATGAATTAGAAAAAAAAATCTACTGAGACTAAAGAATGAAGAGAGAGAGAGAACATGCACAAGTTGGAGTGGGCTTGCTTTTCAGAAGTCCATAAGTGCGATATGCTGCTGAATAATTCATTAGAGTGTTTCAATTAGTATTCTAGAAGCTAGGAGCAAGCCCGTCATAAAAATGATGGAGATCATCCGACCAAACTCATGACAAGGTTGTGGAAGAAAAAAGATGCAACAAGGAAGAATGTTGGCATCTCGTGTCCAAAAATCAACAACAAGTTGGAAGATATAATGGATTGGGTAATTATGTGGGAGCCTACATATTGCAGGTGTTCAAAGGTGCAAATTAATTCTGAGCTTGCAAAATATGTAGATATGAAAAAATGTAGATGTAGGAGGTGGCAATTAATAAGAATTCCTTGTGTTCACATTTTTGCTATCATACGTGGAAACAATGAGGATCTCTACCTTTATGCAGACAAATCTTACTGGATTGAAACTTATTTGAAAATTTATGACCATATAATAGCATCGATAAATGACCTACTGTTGAGGAACTGATCCCTATAAATCCACCTTCATTTGAACAAAAAAGAGAAAAGAAGATTAAGAATTGGGGAAGTTAGTTGTTGCTGCAGATAAATTGAGTAGGAAAGAAAGACTTCATATGACATTTACCAATGTGTAATGGCTGAACATAATAAGAGATCTCATGTAAGTAATTAGGTACATGCTAGTACATTATTTTCTATACATATGCTAATTACAACTTGAATTGTCTGAAAAAAAAAAGTGAATGCCCACCATCTTCACAGGATTTAGAACAATGTTCTATTTCTCAACCAACTCAAAACTCTAATGTTACCCAATAGTATAGGAGGAAGAAGATGTTGGTAGTACATTTCAACCAAGCTCTCAATCTAATGTTACATATGCTCCATTTCAACTAATTGAGCAGCATAAGAAGAAAAAAGATCTTTGTGGTTCATCTCAACAAACATCTCAATCTAATATTACACTATCTGCGTCATCTCATCAACTGACAAGCATAAGAAGAAATAGAGAAAGATCGATGAGGTCGTTATCTCCTTTCCCTTATTATGTTTACCAATATGAACTACTAATTTCTATACTACATTTCTAGGCTTCGACATCTCAACTAATTCAACAATCACAAATCACTAAGAAGAAGACAAAAACTGAGCAAGAGAAAGCTTCGTGTTTGAAGATCAATTTGATACACTCTAGATATGAACTCTATAGCATAATCGTTTTGTGTAACATTTTATGTCTTGAGTAACTTTGTGGCATAATCATTTTTTACAAATATTTGTACCTGGATGAAGTTTTGTAGCATCAATTTATCTCCGACATTTTGTATTTGGATCATTTTCATTGTCGAACAGTGGAGTAATATGTTTTGAACATTTTGTCCAGTTGATGTTATATAGGAAACTAATATTACAATTGTGTTTATTTGTGATTTGTACCGTTGTTGTATTATTTTGATAGTTATAATTTCATATTAAACATTTTGGGACTAAACTGCATCAGGGCACTTACTCTAATTATCCCCAAGAGTTGGACAAAATCGTCAATTCTTTGATCGGACAAAATGCAGGAGAAAGAAGGCAACCAGACCCCATTAGCATCCCCACACACCAACCAGAAATCAGTGATACTTATCCTCTTGTCCATAATGATGGCATAATATCTCAGATACATGCTTGCCAATGAAATCGAGGACGCCCATGGGTCTTCCCATCAGAGAAAATTTTGTCCGCGCCCAGGCTTATGGACAGGAATGGCCTAATCTTTGAAAGAACATCCATTCACCCCTTTCAAAATGTTGAAATGCTAGAGGAGCCGTCAAACGAGTGTCCCCTGATAGTTCTTTCCCGGAGCAGGCAAAGAAGACAGTAGAAAACATTTTAAACATTGAAGTTAACATAGCTAATATCACAACCACAAAGAAGTGTAAAATCAAAAGCCATTAGTTTTTTAAAATATTAACTTTGATACTTGCCAGTTACATTAGATGCTATCAACAATTGAGCATAAATGAGATGCTAAGTTAAATATTCAGGTGCTTCTCTGCCAGTTTACAAGTTTATCATTTGATCGTGCCACTAAAAGCAGTAATCCCATTTATAAAGAAATGCAACCAACCTGCATCTTCACATTATCTTCAATAAAATGAAGATATTGAACCATGTACCTTTCAATTGCGCAGAGAAGGTAAATCAATGTCAGTAGAGCAGTGAATATAATTGTAAAAGAACATCACAAATGATGACCAGTAAGCATACAAAATCAAGTCTTACATTTCACCTTACCATGGTGGTAGTTTGACGTCTTCTATGGAAAATAGATCCCTCAGTTCAGGTGTAGAAACCAATTTTATTCGAGGTGCAGAAGGAACAGCGAAAAAACATTGGCTAACAGGAAATATAACCTGCAAAATGCAGAACTGGGATGAAATCCTAGGACAATAATCATTTTTATAATAAACAATAGCACTTCATCCAAAGCAGTTTGCCTCATTTTTATGGAATCAGATTACTGGATTTAGTGCTTTCAGTGACCTGTTTTGTAGCACATTAATAGACAACAATACTGATAATATTATCTAACAAAATTAAGGAAAAAATATCAAAATAATGAAATAAGATGGCAATCAAAAAGAAACAAAATAAGTTATTACATCAGTGTTTGAATTAACATTCCCTTGAGAAACATCCATCTTCTCCACAGCACACCCGAAATTCGATTTCTAAGAAAACAAAATCATGCTATCTTATAATTTTCTATCGATGTCTAGGAATAACAATATTCAGGCAGGATCATGCCAACTTCTACAAAGGCCTCTGGTACTCCAGATATAGAGCAATCTAAAGAATTAAAATCAAAATCATAAATCCTAAGATAATAAATGCTGTCATTTCAGAAATAGTTGTCCAGAAATTTGTTTCTCAAATATTAAATAAATTGGTCCTTCCAAACAATGAAGAGAAATGAAATGAACCTCTAAATAGATTTTCTGAGGACGTGTCCAAGGGCATGCTTGTACCATTGTATTTATGTCCATATCCAGCAATAAAGGTACAGCAAATTTCACTTCCTCTCGCTAAATGAAACTTGGAAAAATTATAGTTAGAAAAATAAAAGAACATAACATAATCAAAGTGTGAACTCATGGCAATTTCTCATAACTTACCCTGTCAGGTGCAGAAATCACACAGACTTCAATCCCAATTTGAACAAATGCTTAATCTAAAATAAAATGAACCAAATGGATAAATGAAAAATTGAGCACAAACACAGTCAACGCACAATGATGATCAAATGAGCAAAATGTGACCATAAAAGATCAATAATGTTTTTTGGAGTAAAATGGATGACTAACAACGTGGTAGACTCGCAATCATCCAGCTCAATTAATGAAGAGAAATAACAAACTGTACAATTTGATGATTACAAGATCAGACATGATTTACAATAAGCTCATCCGCCGGACTTTAAATAGTATTTTAGCATGATGTTTTATGCTTTCCAACATAATATCTCTCACCACCAAAAGATACTCTGAAAACTTTGTTTAGCTGTTATCAACTCAGTGAGGCAAAAAGGCATTCCCCATTTCCTCCATTGATGCATACTCACCCTAAAAGAATGCATGCTCGAATCAAAAGCCATGACAAAATAGAAACCATAAGAAAAGCAGAACCATGAATTATGTCAAAGATGCATAAGAAAGTGGGAACTAGGTACACATACTACTACTAGATTTAGGAAGTACTTAAACTCTATATAGGAACACAACACTCCTTGGCCAACCATAAGAGACTCATTTTATCGTAAGTATAAAAATGGTGGTTACTAGAAATATGTTTATGCTGATTTCTTTAGGATCACAAAAGGGATTCAATTTTGTAGCTTCTAACGCTGAGCCAAGAGATTATTACTTCTTATGGCATAACAGTTTTAAACAACATTTGGCATAGAGCCTATTAGCTGAAAGAAACGATGAATAGAGATCATGTAGCCATTTTTTTTCGGTTCATTTAGCTCGAAAGTTTGATCGAACTGTGTGAACTTTAATATAAAAAAGATTAATAATATCCAGTTATATCATTAGAATGTTAATAGGTTTAATTTGATATAAATTTAAAGATCATGTATATATCTATATTAGAATATACACATTTTTTCTCCATAAAAACCTTATTTATAGTCGCCTTTTCTAAAATATAGAAAAATGTATGTCTATCGATTAAAAAAATTATATATGTAATGCAATCTTTTGTCATATATTATTACTCGTGTAAAAGTAGTTAACAAATGAACAAATGCAAAGCTCAAGAAGATGATAATCCATTTTAATCTGATGAAGTCGGAATATAAGACAACACCGATTTTGCATCTTCTTCTCATTGTCAACTCATCGTCGACAAACACCATAAAACTGACGAGATGAAGTCATCAATGTTGATTTGAAAGTTTTCAAGTACTATGGGAGAAGAAAGATAATTCAAAATTTCAAGATGAAAGTATCATCCAAAAAAAATTTCAAGAAGAAAGGGACTGCTACCGGTTTTATTCGTCGATGAAGTTCAATCTCATTTTTCTTCGATGATAACTTGTTAAAATATATTCAAGATTAAAGAGAAGGAGGAAGGAATGGGAAACCTTTTTTAGTTCTTTAAAAAGATAGATGATTCGGGATTTAAATAATAAAAATGATGTCGAATTTGATTTTTATGGGTTTATCACACTAAAATGATCGAGATGATTTTAATTAGATCTTACAGTTGATAACTCAATATTTATATTTTTTATTTAAAATCATTATCAAAACTTTATATATACATACATGCGCGTACACAAACATATACGTATATATATATATATATATATATATATATATATATATATATATATTTGTGTGTGTAGTTAAAGTCATATTATTTAATTTTATCCAAATTCACACTCTACATTTTTAATAGATTTTGAATAAGTTATACTTATCCGATAATTATAAATTAAGATATATAAATGTATACTCCTCGAAGTTTAGCCTCGTTAGAAACTAGTTTCATCATGATCCAAGGTTTAGAAAATATTATGTCTCAAATATTAACATTATGTCATCCTATTTCGAGATGTAACTTGTCCAACCTAGAAAATATACCATAAATTATAGGTATATATATATGTGTGTTATTGTATTAGAACTTGGAATGACCTATAATAAGTTATAAAGAGTTATGAATGTTCAATGTTTAATTGTCAAAACATTATATGTGAAGTTGATATATGGAATTGTAGGATTTTCTTATGAATAAATGATAAGAAAATAAAATATGTGAATTTTATACGTAAAGAAAAAATTAGAAGCCTACTTTGAACTAAAATTATAATTATTCTAAATAAATGTTGAATTTTATATTGATAACATGTTAAATATGTCAAAGGTAAAAATGGATATCCTATTTTAAGTTGTCTTAACAATTTGTATTTGATATTTTAGTTGTTGTTAAGATATTATAAGTGACTTCACACACTATTTATATCTTAACTCTTATGATTAATTATGAAAATAATATTATGACATGTCTTCTTGAGCATTCTAAATCCATAATCAATGTCCAAATCATATGGTGGCTGCATCATTTCGTGTATAACATATATGATTTTATATTTAATTTTGGATTACTCAATACTCCTATTACTCTTAATATCAAATTATTTCATTGTGATCTTACTGTATGATTCATCCTTGAGTTGAATGTTCAAAACTTTTATTTGATTATATCTTTAATTAGAATGATAAATGATTTTGTATGCTTATTCAACCTGATATTCCTATAAATCATCATGATTAAGAAGTATAAAATAATTGCATGATGGTACTCATGTTATAATATCTTATATGAATCTTAATCATTATTGATTCATATTATGATCATGTTTTATATTATATATTTTATATGAAACCTAATCATCGTTGGTTTATAATGTGATACATATGATAAAATGTCTTATATGAACCTAGAAATTTGTATATTGTGAAAGATAAAAAATACAAAATTTAATAAAAAAAGAACATCTTTGTGTGTTCATTGATAAAGTAAAGTTATATTATGATGATAATGTTAGTGATTAGTAGCGTAGCTACAACAAAAGTAATTATCTTCTTTTGCATGAACAACTCCTTTTCATACAAGGAACATGATTCCCAAATATCATTCCCTTCGATTACTAACCTTTGACAATTCATAGCCTAGACCAACTTGATAATGAGCCCGAAATTATCAAAGTCACTGAATATAACGACAAATCTCAATAAAGAAGCAAAAATCAACGATGAACGATGATGAAGTAAGTTATACAATATTGATGAAAGTGATACAATTAAAGTAATATTACATAGTATCAACAATTGAAATGAAGTATTGTCCACTCTTTCATCATGTCTTTACTTAATGCATCATGATGATGAATATAAGCATAATTTAAGAGTGATATTGTCTAACAATTATTGATAATATTTATTACTTATCTAATTTGAAAATCAGAAATTAATAAGATTGATTAAGATAGAATTTTAACTTCAAATTTTATGATTTCAGTTATCACAACGCTTGATAGATATTTCACAATCATAACCGACATTGTGTTAATTTGTCTTCATATTATCATGACCATAATAAAAACTTTGATGATATTATCTTCATTTCATGACTCATGAAAGCAATTATCACAATCATGATTGAGACTTTGAAAATCGATCATCTTCAATTCACGATCATAAAATGGTGTATCATGGTCGTGATATTCAATCATTAAACTCTATAGCCTCATCAATGATACCACAAGAAGTGGTTTGGGCAAAAATCATATTTTGGTTTGTATGGCCGTGAAATAATCTATCACGGTCGTGATCAATCATGATAGCTCAAATCAACAATTTGAAATTGTGATTTGAGCTTCATTTCTTTATCACCATGTCTCCTAGATAAAAAAATATAACAAAATTAGGTAGTTTTCTAAATCGAAGTAAATAAATACAGATAATGATGCATGATATGCAAAAAAAATTATAAAAATAAATTAAATGTATCATGAAAAATGTTTGTAAAATCTACATGCATCAAGTACATCTCCTCTTTAATTTAATTCTATCGAGAATTGATGATGAAAACACATGCTCGTGGTGATGTTGAGCTTGAGCACATTAATTAAATGTATCATGAAAAATGTTGTGGGGAATTTGGAATATGAGGAATGACACACACTTCAGATCCAAAATGGGAACCGTCTCTTCGGTCTGGGCGAAAGCCTTGGCTAGCTTAAATGAATATCAGATGGCAAGCATGTCTGAAACCCCCACCCCCAAAAACTCTATCAGAGTTAAGTGGGAGCCCCCGCCTTACCTCTGGGTTAAATTAAACTCAGATGGCTCTTTCTTGGCAGCCGATAAGGTCGGGGGAGCAGGTTACTTACTTAGAGGAACTGATGCTTTGTTTATTGTTGCAGGGGCATACTCACGTAAAGCACACTCTGTCCTTGAGATGGAAGCATGGGCGCTTTTGGAGGGTCTCAAAAGATGCAGACAATTAGGCCTTGACAAAGTCATTGCAGAATCCGACTCTGAGAATTTGGTGCAAATCATACGTAGGAAAGCGAGATGTCCATGGAGGATTTGCAACATTATACACGACATCCTCAACACTATATCAGGCTTCTGTAATTTTGAAATTAAACATTGCTATAGGCAAGTCAATCAAGCAGCTGATTTTTTGGCGAATTTTGCACGTTGTAACAACGTCAATTGCTTTTTGGAGGAAGATCCACCACCGGATCTCCTCGATATCATATATCATGATTATGGAACTTTAATTTAATAGATCATTAACTTCTAAAAAAAATGAAAAATGTTGTAAAATCTACATGCATCAAGTACATCTCCTCTTTAATTTAATTCTATCGAGAATTGATGATGAAAACACATGCTCGTGGTGATGTTGAGCTTGAGCATATTGACACTAGAGCTCATTTTATTTAATTTCGTTTAAGTATCATCATATTGTATTTTCCTATTTTGTAAATTAGTTGAGGGTTATGTAATTATTGAATGAGATACGAGGCTCATCTGTTATCATGCTTGAGAGATTTTCGCACATGTATTTTTGTATGTTTAATTTATTATATTTTATATTTTATTTGTCATACAAAATATATTATTTTCTTTGACTGATCAATCAATATTTGACTCAAGTAAATTCAAAACATAATTGCAGTCAATACAAAAAAGTAAAATTACTTTTTAGTTAATATTTTTAATTATAGTGCTCAATAATTTATTTCGTCATTTAGAATAAATCACTAGACTTATATTAATTTGAATTTTGTTTTAAACATTAAAACATCAATTACTAACAAAAATATACATTCCATAATATGAAAATAAAATGGTAGTAGTAGTAGTACATATTCCAATAATAATTATGAAACACATAGTTTAAAATGTTAAAAAATGATAATGAGTTGTATTTTCATAAAGAACATTATCTTTTATCTTTTTAAGTATTTCTTTAATCCATTGTTAATTAAAAGATATTACGCAATAGAAACATTTCCAGTTATGGAAAAATAAAATTACGAATATATAGACATGGTCGAATGTTGTTTATGTATGAAACAATAATATGTAATTTTGAGTAACGATTAATTGAAAAAAAGGAGTGGAATTGATATAACTTATAAAATATATTTTTAGGTACGGAATGCAATAATAAATGGATTTATACTATATATATATATATATATATATATATATATATTCATAGAGTAATAAGTAAATGTACAAGATAAAGAATATAAATAATAATGTTAATTAATTAAAATTTAATCCAAAATAGATAAATGGCATTTAGGAAACTATATAAATTTTAAAATGGGGCTACTAGTTATTGCATCCAAACTCTTAACTTAATCCACGTCTCAACTAATCTTCTAGTCACCCTTGTTATCATTTGCGCAAAAAATAAAAAAAATCCTGAAAAGTACAATTTAGTACTAGAGAAAAACAAAAGGAAACACTTTTTTTATTTTTATGGTAATAATAACTAATAAAAAAATGTATATATAATTAATTATATGTATTAAATATGTGAGAGTCATAATTCAAATTGATTGGCACTTTGAAATTATTAATTCGCGTTTGAACGTCGAATTAGTCGAGTACTAATAAAGTAATTTGATCTCATATGAATAAAAAAATATAAAAAAGTTATTAAATAAGATAATAATCAACCCATATTTCCATATATATTTGCTGCACACGCGTTTCCTTGGTTCTCCCAAAAGGTAAATCATGAATAAGAAAACACCTCCAAAAAATATGCTATCAGTACTTGATTCAATTTAAATATCAAGAGCCGCCTCCAGAAAACTTCACGAAATAATGCGAAGTTTGTTTGTCTCAGCAAAATGTGTCGTCAAACTTTTGAATTTTTTTGGAACGGAGACTACTCCTTACTGAAGATGATTGAAGATGTTCTTCTCTCCCATTTTAAGCCGCCCGTGGAAATATTGAAAGACAATGTTCTATTATCATTCTCGTAAATTAAAATTAAAAAAGCACAACAAATTAAATATTTAGATTTTTTTTTGTTTTTATCATTCTCTTCATCTTGTCAATATAATTGGATAAAAAGACTATAAAACTTATTGAAAGTTTATAATTGACTAATAAACGATGATCGATAGTTTTCTCCAGTGCATCTTTTAATAGGCAGGAAACAAATTTCGACCAAGCCATTTCAAATAGTGAAACATTTACTTTGTAGCGTAATAAAATAGAGCATGATCTCGAGGCATTAATGCATTATTTTATGCATGAACACAGTATTCTTTGTGCATGAATCTTATCTGTGCAATTAATAATGACATTAAACAACATTTACTACTTGAGAAGAAATCTGGACATGAATGCGTAAATTGAATTCGTCATAAATGGTTATTACCATATAACAAGATTTCAAAAATTCAAATAAAAAAGAACATGCGTGCCACAACACGTGCTACTTCTCTCACGTGTCAGAGCATCTCGACTAAAAGCATATACCGCGGTAACATTACCGCCTCCAACCCTGATCAACCAACCGCGGTTAAATCTCACCCCAGACTGCAGGCATCCCTACCTAGTTAACCCTAGTGCTCTCATGATCTCGCCACGTGTTAAAATGGACGGTTCCGATATATGATTTAGACGACACCTCCCTTCTCGAAAGCTCTATTTAATCGGACGGCGACGCTTACCATTTCCTTCTCAGATCACACCTCCACCGGAAACCCTACAACAAAACCAATCCCTCCGGCCGCTCTCCGTCCATTGCATCATGCCGAACCCCCGCGTCTTCTTCGACATGACCATCGGCGGCGCCCCGGCCGGCCGGATCGTGATGGAGCTCTTCGCCGACGTGACCCCGCGGACGGCCGAGAACTTCCGCGCGCTGTGCACCGGGGAGAAGGGCACCGGCCGCTCCGGCAAGCCCCTCCACTTCAAGGGTTCCTCCTTCCACCGCGTGATCCCCCAGTTCATGTGCCAGGGCGGCGACTTCACCCGCGGCAACGGCACCGGCGGCGAATCCATCTACGGCGAGAAGTTCCAGGACGAGAACTTCATCAAGAAGCACACGGGCCCCGGCGTGCTGTCCATGGCGAACGCCGGACCCAACACCAACGGATCCCAGTTCTTCATCTGCACCACCAAGACCGCGTGGCTCGACGGCAAGCACGTCGTCTTCGGTCAGGTTGTGGAGGGCTTGGATGTCGTTAAGAACATCGAGGCCGTCGGATCCCAGAGCGGCGCCACCAAGAAGCCCGTCGTCGTCGCCGACTGCGGCCAGCTCTCTTAGATTCCTCCATCGCCAGTAGTCGCTTCTTCCTTTCCCGTGTCCTTTCTAGTCGAGAATAACTGCGGTAGTAGTCGTCTTCGTCGTCGGAGTCCATTAGGGTTGTGGTGTAGATCGATCCGTTCGATCTCGGGTCTTCTGTAGTCTTCTAATCCTTCGTTCTTGTGTTGGAAGAAAACATTACAGATTAATAAAACTAGTTTTTTTTTGTTTTAACTTTTCTTTTATGTTTTTCAGTGATCTGATCCATATCTGTTCGCAGTTCTTCTTAGAGGCATTTGTTAGTAATTATGCGGAAATATTACGTCAGTTTGTAGTTTTTTGTTTAAAAAAATTATGACTCGTGAGGAGCATCGGTGGTAGTGTTACTGATATAATTAATAATGGCTACTTTGAAAAGTTTGCACGGTGACTTGTCCCCACCTCGTAATGTTTCATTTATGATTTATCTGCATGAGGTTGGGGAAGGGCGGCAATTAGCCGCTGCGCTGGGCCCAGCTTTGTTATTATCGATGATAACAAGTTGTTTTGGATCTTAACTTCTTTTGTGTGGAGTTTTTATGTGGGTGTGTAATAGATTGAGAAATTAGAAAGTAATTTATTTAAAAAAAAATTAACGAATTGTCTGTCTATCAATCATCGAATTTTATATGAAAGATTTATTTGAAGGAGGGGCATTCATTCTCATTATATCTTTTCAAAAAATATTGAATGTAAAAATTACAGAGTTCTTTTTATGTACCGTGACTTATGAAAATAAAATGTAGATGATAAGTTTTTGAAAACTTTCTCGTGAATGGTCCCGGCTCTGTTTGAGACAAATGCAACGTTTGAATAAATCAATAAATATAAAATGATTAAAAAGGGTACATATAATTATTTAGTAAATTGTATTAATTTACGACCAAATAATTTATAAGTTAATAAAATAATAATAAATAATAAGAGATATGTAATATAAAATAATAAGTGTTTTATACAAATATTAACTAATTTTAAAATATTTTGAGGGTATATCTGGAAATAAATTTTCATAAGCTTGTCGTCACCTTAGATGTTGGTCTGTAAAGCGTCTCAAAACGTTGAGTTCCAATCGCTTGTCGCTATTATTAATTGTGCTTAACAAACACCTTAACTAACGTATTGACTTGGTCAACACACTATATGCTACTGTAGACGCTAATTTAAATGCGTGCCAAACAGGGCCCTTAAATATGTGTGTGCCTGATTGTGAAATTAAAAATAGTTTATTTTTAAAAAAATTAACGAGAACATCTCTTCTTTTGATAATATTTTGTTTACTCACTCAACAAAAAAATGTTATTTAATTTATTTTTTAAGGAGGGGTATTTCCATTAAATCTTTCTACAAATGTTTGGATTTGAAAATGCCCTAAGATGTACTGTTGATAATCTGAACTTAATCCTGTGATTTTTTGGCAGAGCCATAAATTATTTAAATAAAAAATATCTATTTATTAAATTGATGTCAAGGAGATTTTAGTTTTTGATGAAAAAGAAATGTAATAGGAGATACAAAAGAAAAATATGATGCAAAACATATAAAATAAGCTAAAACTATTAGTAAAAACATGTAATATAAAAAAATACGTTAGGGGACTTTGCAAGAAGGGTATTAATAAAAATATGATGAAGGAAAACAATATCAATTTTTATTTGTGATACAAAAGAAAAAATATATAAAATAAGTTAAAATTACTAGTAAAAATAGGTAATATAAAAAACAATCAATACTATGTGGATAGATAGAAGTTTGACATGAAAGAAACAAAAAAAAAAAAGAAGTGAGATGAAAGAAGTTAGAAAATATAATTCATAGAAATGTTATGACTTGAAGAATTTAAAATCATCTATAGTTAACAAAAGATTATTTATAATTTTAAAAAAATAGATTTATAAATTCAATTCAGCTTGAGGTGGGCTTTAAATGTTCAGTTATAACTGAATTGGAGAAAACAAATAGAAATAATGATTTGGCAAGGTTCTATGCTGAGAACAAATGTAATTAATATCATATATCTACATATTATTTCAATGCATGCACATGTAGGTGTGTGACAGTTCCGATTAGGTAAGAGGGATATGTCTATCCATATTATCACCAAATAGTAATATGCTTATACTTAATTTTTATATTCGTTCTTCTAATTTTTTCATAAATAAAATATAACATAAGAAATATATTATAAAATAATAACAACACAAATAATATAATAATATATTATAATAATAAATATATGGATAAAATATATCACTAATTAAAATTATCAGTATTATCAATTAAAATAACAAATTTTATATTATTATCATTATTGATATTAATTATAAATATTATATTATTATTTTATTTTGAAGGGTAATAATTACTTAATACATTAATTTATGAATTTTAAGATAATAAGTTTTAATTTAATAATTGAATTTTTAAATTAATAATTTTTAGAGTAAGGATGCGTTTGGTGCAATTGTAGGAATGATGCTTTCTTGACGGCACAATTTGTTTTGTGTTATTTCTATATTTGGTGAATTTTTTTATGAGTGTTTTCTTTGAAAAAATAACTATAAATAATAACTATTTCTGTGCTTTTTTGCAGAGACAAGAAATTGTCCTTTTCCCAAAGCAGTGTACAACTACCTTTATTTAGAGCAAGTTAAGTTAAACAACTTTCCCAAATGCACTCTTATTTCCATTTCCTTCCTTTAACTATCGTGAAATTTCAAACCTAACTTTAAACTATAAAATCAAACAGAAGTAAGTCTAAACTTTTAATATTGACCGGTTTCATCCAATAGTCTGGTATTGAATATATTTAGATTATTAATTTATCCCTTTAACTAAATTGAGTCTCTCCTCTCTATTCTCTCTATATCTCTTTTTCACTCTTCCCTTCGTCCCTTCTCTCTCTCTTCTGTGCCTTCGTCGTCTCTCTCCTATCCATTTGGCGTGCTCGCCCTCGCGTAGGCAAGTCGGCGAGCGCGCCTACGTGCATAGGCGAGCAGGAGCATAAGTGAGCTCACCTACGCACGCAGCTGAGCAAGGGATCTTGCTTGCGCGCGTAGGCAAGTAGGGGAGCTCGCTTGGGCATGCAAGCAAGCAGGGGAGCTCACTTGTGCGCAAATGAGTAAGAGAGCTCGCTTGCGCAGATGAGTAGGAGATTCACAAATCACAACAAGGTTCTGATAGAGACCCGAGTTATTGGAGGAGTTTCTAGGATGCCTTCGGGGCTAAGGTGAACTACATTACAACATTCCATATGCTGACTGATGATCAATCCGAGAGAACAATTCAAATGTTGGAGGATATATTCAGAGCATGCACACTGGATTGACATGGCAGTTGGGATGACCACTTGCCATTGATTGAGTTCGCCTATAATAAGAACTATCACTCCAACATCGGCATGACCCCTATATTGAAGGTCTTGTCGCTCACCAACATGTTGGAGTAAGGTACGCGAGCGGAAGATGATGAGCTCAGAATTAGTGCAGCAGTATATAAACATAATATATTTGATTAGAAGAAGGATGAAGACTGCACAGAGCAGGCAAAATACCTATACTTATAAGGGATGACGAGAACTTATTTTCAAGGTTGGAGATAAAATGATGATAAATGTCTTCCCAACTAAAGGCATCATGAAATTCAACGAAAGATGTAAGCTCAACCCTCATGTAGGTCCCTTCGAGGCCCTCGAAGTGATCGATGAAGGAGCATGTCGAGTAATACTACCCCATTCTCATAGGCGAGTGCACAACATCTTTCACATGTCCATGCTCAAGAAGTACCAACACAACGACACCAATATCATCAGGATCGAGGAGCCCAACTTGAAGAAGGACCTCGCCTATGAGGAACAACCAATGAAGATCCTAGAAAATTGCTTACAACGCCAAGGAACACAAGAAGGTGGCACTAGTCAAAGTGACGTGGAGTTGGTGTCAAGATAGTGAAGTGACATGAAAGCTAGAATGAGAAATGCACAAGAAATTTTCAACCTCATAATTACTAAGGATGTTCACACGAATCCACCTCATATAAATCCTTAATTAAGATGCAATATTATTCTGCAAACCTAAACTATTGATTGCTTAATCAAGACCTATCAATAGGCCACATAATCTGAATCTTAAACAAGTATTCAAATTAAGATATGTAATGGTAAGACATATAATTCTGGATCAATTCTTCATGCAAATAAGATCTTAAAACTCTTCTACACTAAATAGTTAATAAAAGATATCTAAAACCATCTCAAAAGAAGAACAACATTAAGAACACATCA
>LTAE01003194.1:28168-40510 GCA_001647135.1 Pontederia paniculata
CTCTCTCTCTCTCTCTCTCTCTCTCTCTCTCTCTCTTTCTCTCTCTCTCTCTCTCAAGAGATGATTAGATAAGGACTCTCTCTCTCTCTCTCTTAGTTTCCCAAGACCTACATCAAATCCTTAGGAGAACGTGAAGGTGATTTACAAAAGCGCATGGAACAATGAGGAGGAAGAGAAGATCACGGTAGAACGAATCTCTAAAGATCCTATGTAATCTAGTCAATGTTGTAAAACCCAGCCCGGCCCGGCCAGTCGAACCGGTCGGACCGGTGTCCGGGGTATAAAACGGGTCATGGGTCACTCAAAACCCGGGGTGCCAATTGGACTGTTTTGATCCGATCAAACCTGGTCAAAACCCGGGTTGAACCGCTCAACTCGGCGGGTTTGATCAACCCGACCAAATTTTTTTTTAAATAATAATATTAGAAGTTTAGTTTATTTTTCTATAGCTAAAAAATATACTTTGTCATATAAGTAAGATTTAAAATAATTGTGTTAAATAAAAAAAACTTAATGAATCAATCAAGCATATTAATATTTAATAATTATCTTATTGTTTATTTTTTATCATCACGCACTATTAGAAATTATGAATTATAACTAAAAAATATCATATTATTATAATTAATAATATGTGCTCATGTATTTTGATTTTACACCTATTTTTATTGTAGTGATCGGGTGTGGTCTCTCCATTTTTCTTATAATTTCCTTTTGAATAATAATTTATTAATATCCGGTTCGACCATCCGGTCCAACCGATCCGACCGGTCCGACCTGACCCGTCAAGCTATCCGGGTCGATGTCCGGGTCGGGTTTTAAAACATTGAATCCAATATGTAAATAGGCGGATCCTATAGATAGACTTTCATGATGAATAAATTGTATATTCGGATTCATGCTAGTTAATGATTGTTTAAGATGTTAATTAGGATATTTGATCCCTATTTAACTGCCTAGATGATTAGTTTAATTCGGCTATAATTAATCAATGTTTTTCTATGCCATAAGTATACGTTTTAATTAATAAACATTATTGTTTGGCGACAGAACACAAATTGCATCCCCTCTGACATGCTTGTGTTCGTTAAGATGAGATCCCATCATCATGTCAATTGAGAGGAAGTGACCATGATGATGAAACACGGTTCATGTCCACCTTGGAAACAACCGACGTCCGTCAGTGTGTAAACGCATTATGCGAGAACACGGATCAAATCATTATCGGACCCGACCGTTCATGGCCGAAAACCTAACGCCATCCATTTTGACGGACATGATGGATGAGCCGGACGCGGTGTGCGTCTCCTTGATACACTACACGTGTCCAAATTAAATAGATAATTATGCAATAATAAGATGACACAACTACGCTGAGATCGAACATTGTCTACGTCAATCGAAGATGATGAATTATGAATCCTAAGTATTACGATCATGGAAACGACCCAGTTTGAAACATAACACGGCCTGCGTTGCCCTAATGTGTCGGCTATGATGAATATTTTACTGAAGAAATGACTCGCAATACTACCATGTCGGAGATCAAACATGATATGAAACATAATGCATATTCTAAGAGGTTCATATTATTATATGGATGAACAGATGTAACACAAATTGTTTCATCCTTTAACATGACCCGCGGCAAGTACCCGATTCGATGAAGTGATTCCCAACGCTGAACATGGACGACGTCTATGTTTGATACAACTTGTGGCAGCCTTGCTGGTCAATTTCTATTGATTAAAGAATGATAATTTTTCTACTAATGATTAAAGATTAATTATGTGTACAAGATAAACAATCACCATACTTCACTTAAATTAAATGATGAGGTCGTCATGTATTATTAAAGTTTGAGAGCGTAGTATATTGAAGATAGGATGGATACGATAGTTGCCACCTTATTCCTGCTGCTTGACTTCTCCTCACCCTACGACAAAAGAATTTCTCGAGAATTCTCATTAGTCATAGCTTGTGCACCCTCATTGATCCATTGGCGAAACCTTCAAGACTAATGAGTCAATTCAAGGTAACCAAAACAACCTTCAAACATTTCAAAGTTACTAATGGATAAGTCAAAGATAATAAAGATAACTACTTGGTATAATTATTACATTGACATATTGCATTAGAGAATTTAGGGTTAATGATGATTGATTGATGAAAGATAAAGTATGATATAATGATAATGTGAAGTAATTGATGCTTGACCATTGATCATAGTTTACTCCTTAAGTGAAGAAAAGTATGTATGGCGTAATTGATATCCCTTATAAAAAGAAAGTATGAAAAGCATAGAATGATTGACTTTGATTATCTGACATAGCTCACTTCTTATGCAAAGAAAGAAAGTAAGGTTAAAGACAAACGAAGTAAGCATGTAAAAGATGATGAAAGTTAAATAAAGAATGAAAGATTATGCTAAAGAGATAATCAATATTTTGACCTCCATGTCATTAGTTTATTTTTATATTTATTTATCATGTCATATTTATCTATTATTACTTTATATTATTGAATTTTTTAGCTCATGATGGATGTTTTTTTTTTCTTGTATTGGATCTTATAGGTGAGTAGTCCACAGTGATTATGGCTAATGATGCACGTGGTGATCGACGATCGTGATGACTTCAAGTGAACATACCTTAATGTAGTATTTCTTCTTTTAGTCTTTTCCATCAAGTTATATAATTAGATTTTTGAGATAATTTATTTTATGATATAAAACTTTTGCCTATTTATGTTATGAAAGTTGAATTCTAATTTTTTTTATTCTTCATAGTTTATTGATTCATAAAAAGTCAACTACAAAATTAAAATATATGATTATGTATAGCGCTTTCAGAAAGACATTATGCCGCGTGACTTAACGTGCGTTACACTTATAATGTCACTTAAATTTTATAAAATCATTATTAAAGTTAAATCGTCCATATCAAAATTGAAGTTATAAATCAAGTTAATAATGTCACACAACACATGCACGACAGCACATGCACGACATCAAACTATATATATATATATAATATATATATATAATTTATGAATGATATACTATACAAAATAAAATTAACAATATTCGACAACAAGTTATTTTTTAAAAATTATTCGGTTAAAAAATGGATTATATGGATATGCCATGTATGCGTCATATGGCATAATAAAATAGTTTAATAGGTAAGTGACATAAACCTTAAAAAATAGTTGAATGATCTGAAAATAAAAAATTAATTGAGCGAGTGACAAAAGTAATTTTACTAAAGTTGACACTTTAAACATGATAATCTCCGTATGATAATTTTTCTTTTTATCAATTATGAACTATTTTCTTATCTTCCAAGTAACTCTAAAATTTGTTAATATAACTTTTTCCAAAGTTTTCTAGGTTTGATATTTTAGCCCTCTATTAAATTTCATAATTTATTTATTTTTCGAATTCGATTGTTGTGACTGAAAAAAAAGTCTTTATTAATAGTTTTATCTATCAAACTTCATCCCGTGACAAGTAGAACTCCGTAGCACTTAGACGACAGGGTTCTGATGGCAGAAAAAGAAAAAAATGTCTGTACCGTGTCTGATATGTACTCAGTGCACGTGAGTACATTTTACAATTAATAGTTACAGAATATCATAAAATATGCAGGCTGCAAATAATGAAAATTTTAAAAAATAATAATATTGAGGACCAATTTTGGCTATCTCTTTTACTTTATTTGTTTTATATTATCTGTTTACTAAATTACTTGAGACAGATATGTGCCATCAATAAAGGTAGTAGGAAACCAAGAAGTGGATAATTTCATATTTTGGGAGTAAATGCAAAAATGTTTATAAAAAAAAGTAAAAGAACTAGTATGATTTATCATGAAAACATTTTGCGACATGACTAATCAAGCAAGAAAATAATTATTTAGGAAATATAATAGTATGTTGTAGCTAGCAATACATGTCTTGCTTGACTCAGTTCATTTGATCATTCAAGGGCTGAGTTGAGCTGTTGTATAAGTTATATCTATTATTTTTGGGTCAAATATTATGCACCATTAGTCAGTATACTAAACCCAAATGTCAAACAAAATTCGAATTAAAAAAAATAAATATAATTAAATATTGCTAAAACTACTTCAATTATTAAATAATTTAAATACTTATTGCAATTCATTCTATTAATAGATTTAATTGGATTGGCGAGAATGTATGAATCAAATTACTTTCTAATGTTCAATTGAGGATTATAAAAATAAGTGAAAAAAACGAAAGCTAATCGTGCATCTGAATAAGGCGCTTGTCTATATGCGGGTGATTGTATTTTTAGGGGTACCATCATTCAAAAAATTGTATGTTAAAATATTTTAATACGTTATGTTCAAATGGTTTATTCTGAATTAAATGTTTATAAAATTTTCTTTAGAAATTGGAGAGCGATAAAAATCAACAGAAGATAAAGTTTTTTTGAGAATTCATCACATAAAAGATAAGGATTGCATTTAGAACTTGCCAAAACAACATATGTAAGATATTATTTAATTAAATATTTGATTAAATATTTTATTTTAACTATTTTTTATTTATAATTATATTTTAGGAAGGATTTAAAGTTAAATAAGCGGAGCATATCACTCAAGTTACATAAAAATGGGGCACGCCAAAATTAACTAGAGAACTTTGGAGGGAACATGTCGGCACAAACAAAAAAGTGTCTACAATTTAGGTTCATATATGACTTATGTTGATTTAGGATCAGCACGTAAATTTGTGTCGAACTATTCAAGTGAAGAGTAACAACGACGTGTTGATGAACGACTTAAACAAATGGAACAACAAATATAAGAATGAATAGAACAACATATACAACAACATTTTGAAAATGCAGTTGGAACAAGTCCGACGAGCACGAAGAAAAGAAATGATAAAACAAATGATGAATAGGCAACCTAATGGAGATAATGATATGTAAAATAATATTTGAGACGAAATATGTAAAATAATAATAGTTATGTAAATTATTTTTTTAATTTCTGTTAGAATTTCTAACGGGACCACTTCTTGTCAAAATGTTTGACGGGTTGGAGGCCCGTCAGAATTTGTGACGGGTTGTTTGCCTGTTAAAAATTCTGACGGTTTTATCACTCGTCACAATTTCTGACGAATTTCGTTTTCGTTAGAAATTGTGACGGATAATTTTTTCACAATTTTTGACAGAATTTATATCTGTCAGGAATTCTTTTGCAATGAGCATTTTTCATACGTTCGAAATTCGTCAGGAATTTCGTCAGAAATGATATTTGTGATCGATTTTATAAAAAATTTCGTCAGAAATAGACGAGATTTATTTTAGTCACTATTTTGTTAATTTTATTTTTAAACTTACTTTTGTTCTTTTTTAATGTAAACAAAACGAAGTTTCAAGTTCAAAGAAAAATCTAAAGTCAATGATCCTACATTTGTCCAATTTTACTTTCTTAGTTGTCTTGTTCTTTTTTCCTCTAAATTGAACCATGCATTATCACACTTATACAAACATAATATATATATACGGACAATGTATGTGATAATTTGTATACGTGCTACTAGCTACATCTACATTTTTTAAATAGTATAAAATTAACACATCATAAAGGGTAAAGTTAAAAAAGTCCACATTTAATTTTATTTACAGTCTGAACTTTTATTTTTATGTGAAAAATTATCAATTTCAAACTAATTGTAATTCTAACCTCTTGTATACATGGTTTATTAAAATAAGATTATTATATGACAATATGTCACACATATAATTAAATACTATAATACTAATTTATTATTTTTCTTACCAACTATATCTAAATATTAATATTATTTTAGATATATTAATATGTGAGTCTTTTTAAATTAATTTTTTTATATGTCTTCTATTTATTCATGTGACAAATGTTGAAACCAATACTTAACTTTTCTTCACAATAAAATTATATCGATATTAAATATGCAATTAATTTAAAAGTTTAATATCTGAGATGAAAATAAAAATTTAAACTAGATTCACAACAAAGAGAAAGTTTGATTTTTCTATAATTCATTCCATTATAAATTAGTTAAATATACTCAAAATATGTGGCGACGAGTTTGTGAGAAAATTTTACAATATCCAAAAAAATTTAAAAAAAAAGAACTTATCGACCTCAAAGGGCCGAATTTAGAGTTCGACTAGATTTATTTTACAATGAATTAAGAGAACTAAAGTTCAATTTTATAGTTAGGATTTTATATTTTTAATTTGTCTTTGAACCTCTTTTTATAATAATAAAATATTTCTTAGTAAAATAAAATTGGCTCACTCGACTGATAAAAATTGCAGTGGCCATTTTTCACACATAAACCTTCAACTTTTCATATCAAGTACTCCAAGTATTCTCGTATTTTATTATGGTCAATTCAACAGTTTTACATAATAATGTTTCACATGATAGCTTCTGTTTTGGTCTTATTTATTTGATGTTTAAAATTACCATGTCGAATATACAAATGTTAAGTTTGTTGATATTAAACTTTACCTTGTGAAAACGAAAAAAAATGAAAGTATTTTTTTACTTAAGTAGATAATACTACTTTATTACCTAATATTTTAATAGCAAAAAAATAAATTTATAATAAATATTAAATTATTTTCTCTCTTAATTTTTTTATTAATTATAAATTTAACATTCTTAAATAGATAACACCTTCATTAAATATATTATTTTCTTAGTATTCAGAAAATGTCATAAAGAATAAAAGTCAAATATGGTTGTTATAGACTTATTATAGTTAGTAATTTTGGTTCGCTAATTTAGTTAGTTTATTTTTTATTATTCGAATATAAAATTATAATATATTTGACTAAGCTTATAAGTAGGTTAAAATTACTTATAAATAAATTTTAGAAAATCTTCATATTTAATCAATAAAAAATATATATAAGTTGTTAGATAACTACTATAAGTTAAAAAAAATAAGCAGAGTCTCCTGCTTATTTTTAAAGTTTGACTTATTAATTTTAACCAACTATATTACTCTTGTATTTATATTTTTTAATATTATTATCATATAACTTTAAGGATATCTTAATCAATATTTATTTTAATAAATATTATAACTAATTATTGATATTATCAACATTTTTATTCAAACATATAATTACTTATATTTTAAAATAAGTATTAACACTTAAAATATTTATCAATATTAATGCTTATTAAGTATTTTTTTATCAGCTAAGTTAAACATGCATTTAATATTGTGATCACCAATGGACCAAAGATCGAAAATAAAATCATAATATAGTTGAAAATAAATTTTATTTTCGTTAAATCTTTTTTGCGTGAATTAATTAAATAAGTGTTTGGTGCCCAAAAAAGTCGTGCACCCAAATAATTACAATTAATAGTCTCTTCTCGCTTCTAAATTCTGTATCATTATTTCGGTCTTGCTTACGCCTCCGAATATATATTATTCTTGATAGCGCATGATACTAAAAGTCATACATCTTACGTTCAAACATCGATTTAATTGCTTCTGTGTTGAACTTTGAAATAAAACATAATTATCATGATTCACAAATACTATATATATATATATATATAATTCTTTCTATCGATTTATCTTTTAAAAATTATTAATAACATATCTAACTTTAACTACTACAAACTCATGTCATCACGCAAAAGTGGATTCTGTCTTCTTTGTTGGTTAGCATCGGTCCATGACCAATTGATCTAATCAACTCACCTGATCTCTATGTATATAACAATGCATGGTCCTTTAAAAGAGGAACATAATTTCCATTATAAAACTCATTATATAGTTTTGAACATTCTTCTGGTTGGTGTAAAATATAATTAATTTATATCTAATGAACCACTCCAATCACATATGTGGCTTTTAGGAGAAATTGGAGGAGAACCATGTCACCTGTTACACCCAAACTAATGAAACAGGTGATAAAGATTAAAGAGAAATTAATCCAAGTTGAATCCTATTACACCATTATTATTTAATCAAGTTGAACATGAAATGGAAAATTAAATATCTTCGAACAAAAAAAAAACATAACGAGAAAAATAGTTTGATTGGTTTATATGATTAAACAGTTCAATTTCTAAAATTATTAAATTGGTCTTTCCTGAATATTAAATTAATATCAAATATTATTTAAATTTCTATATACACCCTAACTCCACTCTCCATCTCCTACTCCACTTCCAAGTTTAATTGCACCAAATACCTTCCCTCTCCAAACCCTTTAAAAAGGGCCCTTCACGTCCTCCACAACCCACCACTTCATCGTAGAGTTCAGAGTTCACATCGGCAGCCATGGCATCCACCTCCTCCCTCCTCCTCTTCCTCTCCGTGCTCTCCATTGCCCTCCTCTCGCTGTCCTCCCTCGCCACCTCCACTGACGTCCCCCAAGGCCTCATCCAGAGGGCCATCAAGCAGCAGATCCTCGCCACCGTGCCCCCGGGCGGCCCCGAGAGCGCCGCGCCTTTCCTCACCTCTCCTGCCGGCAAGTACACCGCCTACCTCGTCCGCCGATGGTCCGTCCCCAGCGCCGGCTACGGAAACGACTTCTGCTACATCCAGATCCAGGACGCCGCCTCCGGCAAGGACGTCTGGGAGTCGGAGTGCGAACCCGTGAGCAGCTCTAATGCGTGCTCGCTCGTGTTTGACGACAATGGGATTGAGCTATTCGACGGGAGCAACTCGGTGTGGAACGGCAACGGCAACGGAAATAACAACTACCCGGCGACGATGGAGCTGGTCGACCAGGGGGATATGAGGATCATGGACAAGGACGGGGAGTTGGTCTGGAGGGCCAGCGACAACCCGAGGCTGAACCAGCGCTGTGGGCTGCCGGGATCCGCCGGAATGGCCCCGGAGTCCCCACCATTCTCCGGCCCCATCGGCGGCGACGCAAACCCTCCATTCGGCCAACAGTCGAACCAGGGAACGCAGCAGCTCATGACCAGCGGAGGCTTTGGCCAGCAGCAGCCAGTGGGAGGAGAACAAGGGCAGACGCAGGCACCTGCCCCGCAGATAGCAGTCGGGGGTGACGCTTCCGCTCAACAACAGCAGGATCCGGCGGGAGATGAACCAGAGCAGCAACCAACTGTGGAGGCGCCGTCGTCGCAGCAGAGCGGCGGAGGAGCCTTTGGCCAGCAGCAACAGGGTCTGAATGGGGTGAATCAGGTGGCAGGGGTACATGGAGCGCAGCCGCTGGTGGACAACAGTCCTTATGACAGTGGCTGCTCAAGAAACGGAGGTCTGGTTGGATTGGCCATGGCGGTTGCCGGCCTGGTAGCGTTTAATGGTCTCTGGCTATGAGATCGACGTGGACAGTGGATTGTGTAAGATGGGGAGTGAGAGTGAGAGATCATGCATGGTTCTGTGTGTGTGTCTTTTTTTTTACATCATCATTGCGGTTTGTGTCATGCATCCAAAAGGTCGACTATTGCTTGCAACATTGCACTGTAAACCTTGGACCACTTGATATAAAATATATTGTCATTTTTACGTAAAAAATGGGTTAAAGATGTGGCGTATCACGACGACAAAATGGCAAATTTCTGAAAGTCATGTGTGACGTTCTGATATTCCTCTGAATTATGAATTATGTTGAAAGCAATGTTGTAAAACTCGTTCCGGACGTCGATTCGGATAGTCCGACGAGTCAGATCGAATCGATCGGACCGATTAAACCGGATGATCGGATCGGATAATAATAAATTAATACTATGAACTATAAAATCGAAATACATGATAATATATACTATTAATTATAAGTATATAATAATTTATTAATCTTAATTCACAACTAAAGTTTGTAACAGTACTTAATGACAAACAGTGCTTAATGACTCAAGATAAATAATAAAATAATTATTAAATATTAATATATTTGATTGATTTACTAAGTTTTTATTTAACGTAATAATATAAAGTTGTCATCGTTTCAAAATTTACTTGGCAACTTAGATCATGTAGCTCTTTTAAGATTTAAAAATTAAATTAGCTTTCTATTAATATTATTATTTGAAAAAAAAATATTTTTTTTGGCCGGGTTGGTCAAACCCACCGGGTTGAGCGGTTCAACTCGGGTTTTGACCGGGTTTGACCGGGTCAAAACGGTCCAACTGTTGTTCAGGGTTCAGTGTGACCCATGGACCGGTTTAGGTTCCGGACACCGGTCCGACCGGTCCGACCGGCCGGGCCGAGTTTGACAACATGAGTTGAAAGATCGATAATATTTTTCATCACAAATTGTGATGAAAAAGAATGTCCAGCCACTCATTTCGTTAGAATTTTTGACGGATTTAAAGTTCGTCAAAATTTTTGTAGAACTTGTTCGTCAGAAATTATGATGAATATTCTATCATTTAGAAATATATTTAGTGTAAGGGCAAATTCAAAGACAATCATTTATCTTGAATATGCACAATATATTTCATTCCAAGCAAAAAAAAAACATCAACATTTGATAAAATGAAAAGATTGATATATTAATATTACATAAAAAAGATGCAGGTTAAAGTCTGTTTGTCTGGTAGAAATTATGACGGATATCTTCATTTAGAAATATATTTAGTGTAAGGGTGAGTTCAAGACAATAATTTATCTTGAACATGCACAATATAGTTTATTTCCAAGCAAAAAACATATCAACATTTGATAAAATGAAAAGGTTGATATATTAATATTACATAAAAAGGTGTAGGTTTTATTCAAGGGTAATTTTTTATATTGATTTAACTATGATTGTGTAAGCTAAGCAGAGTACAATAGTGCAGTCAATTGGAGTCCATAAGTAAAAAATAAAATAAAAAATATATATAGTACAGTCAAGGAGTAAGATACTCTGTTATTGTCTTAGTGACAGAATTAACTATATAATTGATCAAAGAGAAAAAAAAAACTATCTTTTGGGGTTATAAAACAATATGAACTTATAAACTATCTAACTAAATTTATTACATAATGTAACATCCCAAATCCTCATCATAATAAATGGATGGTTAGGATTTAACATATTGCTAAAAAAGAGTTTGGGCCCAAATTAAAAGTTCATCCAAACCCTAATTTTCCACCTATATAAATCTCTAACCACAAGAAAATAATCCCCGTTCTGCCCTAGCTGTCACGTGAGTTTTCTCTCCCTCTCCTCCTCTCCTCCTCACCTTTCTTCTCTCCTTTAAGCTTCAACCTCGGAATTTGTGCCAGGAGGAGGTGATGCAGAGGACAACATGCAGAACGAAAGAGATAATCTAAGGCGTGGGACGAGTAGAAGATAATCACGAGGTATGTAATTAGGATCATTAAGAAGAATTGATTTACATATTTTAAATTAATTGTTAATGATGATTAAAAAGGATTTTTTGTTGGATTAATTGATTGTCAATCAGATGATTATGGAAGCCTTCTCCAGATTTAATTAATGGTTAAAGTAATGAGAAACCATAATCGAATATGGACCATGTTTCCCATGACACGATCCGCGTCTCAAATACCGACGTGAGATACGTTGGTGTGGGCCTCGTCGGTTTACGCCATGACATGGAAGTAAAAAATGGACCGCGTTCACCTAAACACGGTCCGCGTCCTCTAGGAGAACGAACACGACATAGCGTGTGTGTCGTCTCGACCATGATCGTACTCTCGGGACAAAATGGTTCGTGTGCCTTTGAACACGAACCCCGTTCTCGAAACCCTAACCATGCTTCAAAATGGCCGCGTCCTTTCCCCGATGCGTGTAGCGCTCTTTTGACGAATAAAATATTAATTTGAAGAAAACGTAAACCAACACGGACCGTGTTATCCTAACATGGTCCACGTCACCTAATTTAAAAGATGGGATCGAAACAACGGTGTTCTGGACATGCTTAACCCGGGAGCAACACGGGCCATGTCACACCTGACGTTGGTCGTGTCCAAAATGATTGATGTCATGACTAAGTGATTGATTGAATCTGGATGAGGTAGATTTAGTATCCTCTCACGTGAACTTAGCTTAATAGGTAATTAAAAGATAAAAGATGTAAATGCTTGTGATTGAAACGAATGCATGAAGAGGAAGGCCCTGACGGATTTGGAGAACATGCTTTAATCCTATAAGGATTATTGATGTTTTCTCATTGTGTTATTAAGAACAAGCTTTAAATCCTATAAGGGTTATCGGTGTTCTGAGTTATTGCAAGAGGCAGACTTTAATCCTATAAGAGTTATTGGTGTCCTTAGTTATTGATAGGGAGAGTAGACTTTAATCCCCTTAGGATTATTGGTGCTCTCTCTCTCTCTCTCTCTCTCTCTCTCTCTCTCTCTCTCTCT
>LTAE01003194.1:40528-50607 GCA_001647135.1 Pontederia paniculata
ATGATGGCGTTGATGATGATGGAGTCTGTGATGGTCAACTTGCACATGACATAAGATCCTGATTAATGTGTCACTGGTCTAGTTTGAAGTCTTCTATGAAATAGAGAGGATGTTGAACTCTATTATTTAGTATTATGTTATGGCTTATTGATGATTTTAGTTTTTTATTGGAATTGATGTAATACACTTATTAGTATTTTCTATATGCAGAGATGTTTAGTTTTAAAATATTATGATGTGGTTCTAGGGTTGACCGATCAAATGGTCAAACCAAAGGTAATGATATTGTGTGGTAGCGTCTCCAAGGTGCGCGTTTTGCCATGTGACAATGTGTGATTTTGGGGACGTTATACATAAATTCCAACGTAAATAAAAAAATAAAAAGCATGACCTAATCATTAGTTAGGCTTTGATTGACATCAACAATGATTTGCTAAATGGTAAATAATGGTTTGATTAAAGGTTATCAGATACTGATTAGAGGTTCAATTAGATGATTGAGAAATAAGTGTTTGATAAATTTAGCAGTAGAATTAATTGAAAAATATGAAATGATATAATTGAGCACAAACAGGTAAATTATTTAATTTCCAAATATTATATTTGTCACGACCCCTGTTCAAACCTTGGCTTGATCCGTAAGCCGCGACTTATTACGATCGATCAAATACAATAGAGTGAAAGCGTGTCATAAATCATTTGATATATCATATGATATTATTACAATGTATCCATAACACAGGCAATATAGGAATATTGATCTCTGAGCAAATTCATACTATTTCATATTTGTACATTATACAACATTTTCTTTTTACATATAACATCCTTATACAAAAACTATACATTATGAGGAGACATACATTCTCACAAAATGACCAAAGTAGAAACCTAGGCATCGTCTATACCTCGTACAAAAGTGCTTCAATCCCTACAGAGGATATCAAAGCACGTCCACAACACTGGTCTACTGATTTGAAAAATATTGAAAATCACATTATGAGCAAACCACAACTCAGTAAGTAGAAAACTCATAGTCTATGTATTACCATCTAGTCATTTCGAACAACCCATATAAATATATATCATATCAAATATCATATGTATCATTTCATAAGATAAACTGAAACATGTATCAATACGAACATATCACATCTCCTTAGCATATCATGTCACAATCATATCATATATTCATATCATATCAAGTAGCATGTTATGCACTTATGCAATCATGTATGCAACATGCCATATCATCAACTGGCCAGAGGTATCATATCACTCTTTAGGGTATCATATCATCCCTGCCGAGGAAACATATTATCCCTTAGGATATCATATCATCCCTTTCGGAGAATTTCATATCGTCCCTGCAGAAAACATATCATTCCGGCAGAGAAAATGTAATTGCATGAATAAAAATGCAAATGCATGATCCTTTCACATGTCTATATAATCATAAAACATATCACGTGTGATAAAATCAGTGATTCATTCATTTGATGAATCCATATACAACTTTTCCCAAAGCATTTGCAATTCATATAATAATACAATTGCATCACTAAGGATTCCATTTCATAGACTTCACAACAACAATTTGGTATTAGCTTTGCACTTGACAGATTGAGTGAAGTCAGTTATGAAATTCATAACAATTAGAAAATATATTATATTTACATATTAAAACTTTTACCAAAAACTAGACTCTTATAAGTGTTATCCATATAAATATCTTCTTATAAATTGTTCTGTAATGATCATAGAAAATTCAACTAAATAACACTGTTCTGGTACATCTTTGTGTCTGACAGACTGAGTGATGTTGAATATAAAATTCATAACTCATGCAATACCTACTAAAATCAAACCATTTCAATTTTAAATGAAACTATACTTCCAGAGGATGAAATCATATAAAAATAAAAGTGTTATCTTATCTAGGTAGGTCTCTGAAAATTCAGAGATTTGCCTATATTCTATTTCATCTCAGAGTCTTGACAGATTGTGTGATGTACAATGTAAAAATTATATCTTGCGATTCACATATCTTATAATCGTAATTCCAAATGGATCTGAAAGTATACTTCTATTAGCATTATATATAAAATTATGATGAACTCGTTATATGAATACTATTTATTGCGTAATTTACAATTCAGACCAACCATTTCAGAAAACAGCAAGAGTGGATCCTAATCATTTACTCATAACTTCTAATATACAATTCAGAATTATTCAATTCCAAAGTCTATGGAAAGAAGACTCCAAGAGTATATAACAGAAGAGGTTTTATAATTTTTGAAGGAGAAAAATGTATCAAACAATCCATAAGAAGTTTCAGCAATGATTTTACTTCAGCTAGGGGTGTGTTGTACTCATAGAAATCTTAAGTTTGATCTCTTCCATAAATAGTGAAAATTGGTTGAACCTGAGAGTAACCCATGACAAGAGAAACCCTATGTTACTCGAAATTTAAAGAGAAAATTCATAGAAGAGGAGTTAACTACTTACTTTATGGCAAGAACTCCAAAAAATTTCACTTGGTTTGATGTTTACTTCAATAGTGTAAGTCTTCTTCTTCTTCCTCTAGATTTCGGTTTTGGGAGATGGTAGATAAGTAACCAGGTGAAAAAAATAGATGAAACTTATATTTTATCCTTTAAAGTTACCGACTTTAGGTCGGCATAAGGATATTATTAGTTAAGACATGACATTGGGCATTATTTACATGTAATGTCATTTAAGACATGACATTGGGCACTATTAGTTACTGACTTTAGGTCGGCATAAGTAAATAGCTTGACATTCTTCTATATTTATTTATATGTAAATAAGAAACTACTCTCCATTTGGATTCAAAGAAAATATTTATAAAGATAAATTTCAAAAGAATCAAAATCTAAATTTTGGTCCGAAGAACAAAATCGGCAGTTTTACAAATTTTTCATTTTTGTCTTTTCATTTTACCTAACTAAAACTCTTTCTAAAATTTATTAAAAATCATATTTAGTACACTTTAACATATAGGAACAATTATCGGGACTTTAATTTTTTAAATTCTAAACTTTTCAAAAATCATATTTTCATGCCTTAGTCGAATTTCGTTAATTTTCAGCATATGAAAATTGAAACAACAATACACACTTTAACACATATATCATATTAGATATTAAGCACATGAATACACAATTAACATTTATAATCACATACGAATTATATCATGGATATCACAATATTAATTTAAAATAATATTTTTTTACTTATAATATAATAAATATTTTATTTATAGTTTTTTTGTTATCGTGAAAGATTAGATATTCATAAAAAAAGTCTGATTTATTTTTTTCATGTTATAATATTTAAAAGTACTTTAAAAATATTTAAGTGTGTATACTTGATTTAAATATATGATATATTTGTTTGAATAAAGTAGTTGAGTGATAACAATATAATAATGGGGAGAAAATATAAGATAATTTGAGAAAGATAATATAATTGTATGAAGATAAAGTTGGAAGAAAAATATAAATATCTAACTTCGTCTAACCTCTATCAGCTAAACGTTATTTGAGAAGCCAATCAATATTTTCATCCCAAAATTTAATCTCTATCTTTTTATTTTATTTATGAAATAACGTTGTTTGGACAGTGTAAACTCTCTTGTCATCATAAGTGACATTGTAAACACGGTCTTAGGGCATGTTTGAAAATTTTGTATAATTTTCGACGCTTTAAAAAACTATAGTATACAACAGTTTCTTTTCAACCTAAAAAAATTCTAAGTTGGTAAATCATATTTCTAAATATATTGTAACTACAAAAGGAATAAAAAGGAGAAAGAAAAATTATGAAGATAAGAGTTGATAATTACTTTATGATGTTTTTTTACATATTATCTTGTATTTTTATCCAATAAAAATTGGTACCAAACACCTATATGTAAAATAATCCGTCAACAAAAAATATTACGACGTAACGATCAAATACTTCAAAATCATTGGACATCCAAATGGGTCCTTTGTATAGAGGTTCTCCCTTTAACAAAGAAAATGATTCTATATTTAAATTTATATTTTCCCTCACATGCAAATAAAAAATTATTGAGTAGAGTGGTAAGGACTTCTCACTTAAAGAGGTCTCGCGTTCGAATTTTTTGGATGCAGACATTTTTTGTTGTGAGTCTCATCCACTGTCATCAAGTGTTTGATCTGGGCGACACAAATTAGTGGGTACTAATAATCTCATATACTTTGAGGACCACCAAAAAAGTAAGCAAATTAACATTTTCCTAAGTTTTTATTACCTCTTAACAAGTTCGTGGAGAAAAGTGATTTTTTTTACTTTTAGATCCCACTAACAATGGACTATTATTCTTTAACTAGTTAAGTTTGAGATAAAAAAATATAAATATTAGATCATAGTAACCCATTGAAAAGTGATTCAAAATATGACCTTTCAGGAACTTAAATTTAATCTTGATCTACATAGAGTGATTTTTTTTCTTAGGCTTTGTTTAGCAATTAACTAAACAAAATGGAGGGATATGATGGTGGAGTATGAGATGAGGGAGTGGAGTACGATGATTTACTATTAAACTTTTATTTGGATAAAAGTTTATGGTAGTTAATTGGCTAAATTAAATCTCATCATGTTTGAATAAAAAATTTATAAATTGGATAAATCATTTTTACCCTTATTATATAGCTATTGTTTATAATCTATAATAGATATAATAGTGTTATATATTTATCTGATATTTCACTTGATACCCTTTTCGTAAAATTCTCTCATTTTTTATGTATTTTTTCTCTTTTCTCTTATCTTTAGTATTTTTTCTGTATTTTATATTCTCTTTCATAATATTTTATTCCCTTAAAATTAAAAAAAGAGAAGAGATTGAAGATGAGAAATAAATATAAGAGTGAAAAAAATAAGATAACAATTACATCAATAGACCCAAAACTTTAAAAAAAATAGCATGAGAAAAAAATATGAACAAACAAAAATTAA
This sequence comes from Pontederia paniculata, assembly GCA_001647135.1. NCBI lineage: Eukaryota > Viridiplantae > Streptophyta > Magnoliopsida > Commelinales > Pontederiaceae > Pontederia > Pontederia paniculata. The sequence goes on from LTAE01003194.1 coordinate 45,539, forward strand.
ACATATGAGATTATAAAATAATTATAAAATAAGATAAAAGAGATAAACCAACAAATGAGTGTCGAGTGTTCTCCTGTCACAATTTGAATTAATTAAGGTAAATTATAAATATTATTTAAAAGAATAATTCTGTCTAAAAAAAATTATCCCTCTAACTCCACCAATTTGATGGAATGAAAAATATGTAATTTGGAGGTAAGACTCACCCTTCCTAACCCATATGACTTATATAATTTTTTTTATCTAAATATGATTTAATTAACATAATCCGCTCATCTTTCACCTTATTTCTCATAATACCACAATCCAAGACTAAAGGCGTAAATGCACATAATGGACTTGCTATACTGTCTTTCATTTCATGATCAAGGTACTCCACTCAACAATCACATATGTTATTATTCAATCTAAAACTAACAAGTTCATCATCACATTAATCAATTAATAAATTAAAAGTTTAAATTTGAAGGGGATTTAGGTCATCTACAACAGAATTTGGACTGAAAAAAAAAAATAAAGGGTTACATTGGGATATAAATTCAATAAAAGATGTTTGTACATGTAGACACAACTAAAGATCAAATTAAATTCAGCAATATAATTTTTGTTTAGTTACTTAAGTTGATTTGTTTTTCATGTTAGGTATGTATATTGATTTGATGGTGAGTCAATATGTGTACATTTTGACGTTTATACATCCATTTTATCTTAAGATGTTTATACATTTTCCCCACTCACCTGCGCGGGCAGAAGAGAATGTGAGAGAGAGGTCAAGCGAGCTCCCCGGCTCACCTGCGCACACAAGTGAGAACGTGAGAGAGAGAAGAGAAACATGAGAGAGGAGAGTGAAAGAGAGAGCGTTAAGAGAGAAGGAGAGAGATAAGATAATTTTTTTGTAATTAGAATGGTAAAAATAGTACTCTAACAAATCAAAACAACTTCAATAAATTCAATATCAGATGATTGGACTAAATTGTCCAATTGGAAAAAAATTTAGAACTAGTTCCGCCCGATTTTATATATCAGGGTTAGATCTAGATTTTTGCGATAGTTCGAAGGAGGTTTATATAAATAACTCTTCCTTTTATCATTATTGTATCACCTCCCTCAACTGAGATTTCAGCACTAAAAAAGTATTCTATCTAAGCTTGGGAGAGTTTGCATTTCATGCATTTTAATTTTGTTTAGTTGTGTTGTATTTCATTGTTGAGTTGCATTTTATCATCTTATGTATGCATCCATGTTTGTTTAAAAAATAATAAAAAATTCAAAAATATCATCTCCATCTAATAGTTCTTGCTTAACTTCTAACTTTACTTAAGAGCTATCTTGTATGTTCTACGAAGTTTGAGTGTCATTCTTTCAATTGTAAATCACAAGTATATGCATTGAATTCCTGAATTTTATGGATAAGGGCTATGATTCTTTAGACTAATTTTTTTCAACTTTATTGTATTTGAGACTAGATAGTTATAGTTTTTTATTGAATGTTTAAGTATCTATTGAGCTTATCAAAAAATGTGGAAAAATTGCAAAAAATGAAAAAAAAAATCTGTTGAAAAGAAGAAGTGCATAATTATGAAATTGCAAAATATAAAATGTGAAATAAAGAGGTTGAAGTAGTATCTAGATGTTATCTAGAACTTGAGTGAATTAGGGCAAGTAAGTTCGAAGGGTACTTTAACACTTGTTGCCTTAAGACCATTTGGTCTGGGAGTCATGAATTGAAAGTCCTCTATACAGATCACCTTGTGCAAATCGGAGAAGCGCCTAAGGGCTAGTTCCACTCTCTAGTTCGAACCTTCATTCAGAACCTAGGAATGTTTGGGCAAGTACATCCATAGGGACTCCTAAATCCTGGTGATCTAAGGTCGTCTAGTTTGATATTCATTGGTCGAAAGCCCGTTACATGAACTTTCTTGTACGTGCAATCCTGACTGAAAGTTAGAACTTATAAAAATGAAAAATTATTTTTTTTATTGTTTAAAAATATAAGCTCAAAGATTCTTTTGCCTTCAACATCAATGCTACAATTTGTTAAGACTCAATTTATAGGTTGTGATAGATATTGTTTAAACTCTTTATGGATTAGAAACTCTATGAAGCAAGATTGAAGACGATGCATTGCTAATGAGGATCAAGAGAGAGATAGTACAAGAAAAGTATTGGTCTACATGATACATGTTATGATGAAATAGTCTTGAGAGTTGTTCTGAGATTTTTCTTGAGTACAAGTAAGACTTTAAGCTTCCGAGAGTTTGATGCGTGCTAAATTAATCATGTTTTTCAAATCATTTTTAGTTTGATTTCATCATTTTCATTGTCATATGCATTGTTTTATTATTTATTTCACTTTATTTTAGTTTCAAAGTGAGAGTTTGCATAATATTATATTTCTATATGTCCAAGGTATTTAGCAGAGCGGTGGAGGAAGACTGCATTTTTCTAGAGTGAAATTGAGGCGAATCACCAAAATAATAAAAAAATGTTGGAAATCACGACCGTGATAGGAGTGTCGCGATCCTAACCACAAGCAGCATTTTTGGAACAAATTTAACGGGCTGTGAAAAGCTATTTCACGACTTTGAATACAGAAATTGATCGTGATATGCAAAACTCATGCCCGTGCGAAACATTTTCAAGGGCTGTGAAATCTATTTCACATTCGTGAGCGCTTGGAAGAAAAAGGAGACATATATATTGTCACGACCATGACTTATGATATCACGGGCCGTGAACACATGATGAGAAAGATATACACTCGGTAACTGTCGTGACAATTTTGTCATGAGCCATTAGAGATTCGAGGATATGAAGACGCCTTCGGTCATAGTCATGATTACCATATCATGGGTCATGATGTTGGTCGATGATGATCGGTCACGGCCATGACACTTCTGTCATAGGCTGTGACAATTCAAGGGATTAGTTGAAAAAAATTATTTTTGATGTCGTTTTGAGTTATCTTTTGAAGATTTTGATCCCAACTCAAGCTCTATTTTTTTCAAAACAAAATTTATCATCAGGAACTCTCTCTCTCTCTCTCTACCTATTGAAAACCTATAAATATACTCTCAAAATGATACTCTCGAGGACTTGAAGTGAGGATTTGAAGGAGATTTGAGAGAAAAGTTTTTTATGACACAGGCCTCAAGGAATCCTAATGCCAAGAAGAGAAGAAGATATTTCCATGCAGATTTTGATGAAGACGATCGTCGTTTATTGATGTATTTTTTATTTAGTTATTTCTATTCTTCTTCCTCAATTTTTCTAAGGGTGAACTCCATTGTAATTTATTAGTTTATTTTTCTAGAGTAGAATTTTCATTGTAAGGAAAAATTTGTTGAACCTTTGTGATAATCAATTTTAGTTCTTAAATTTTTTTTATGTGTATGAATGTTGTATGTAATACTCTTTCATGATTTTTCTGAGATTTTAATTTTTGTTAGCGTCCTGAATAGGAATAATGAGGTCTTAGTTCTCTTTAATTTATGAAATTGACCTTTGAATTTCGAGTCCAAGTATTGCATACTACATCTAAGTAGCATCCTGAAGAGAAATACCTTAGGTGTGTGGTCTATAAGATTGACATTGTGGAAAGGAACAATCTACAACTTAGGATATGCATATTACCGCATATCAAAATCCTAGTAGAATACATTGACATCCTAAAGAGGAATAGTAAAGTCTATAGATTTGAGATAGTTCATGCATTCTGGAGAGGACATCATATTTTAGTTAGATCTTAATCCTAATTAGTTTATTAATTGAATTCTAATTAAAACTTGTGATAAAATTTGATTTATATTTATTCATCTTATCTCATCCTGATTCAACGACTATATCATCACAAATACTTTTCTTTTCGATCTTTATTTTTCTTTTAAAATCATTTTTTATCTAAAATTCATTTTCTCTTATTAATTATTGGGATTAGATAGATAGAGTTAATGTTAGTTCTCGTGGGAACTACAACTCGACTCACCTTGAATTATTACTATGCCTTATTAGCACACAATAGACATCAATTCGAATCGTAAAGTATATTAAGAATGTACCGCAGAATGGAATTGCATTGTATGCATAATAGAATTCATAACTAATACCCTTTTGTGACGCTGACTCGGCTACTTGTATCCTTACTAGGAGATTCATTTTTGGTTTAAAAACAAATGTCAGTCAAACTCAATTATCTACCATCATAATTTCATTTGGAGATATCCTTACAAAAGGCCTTGGATTGCAACAACATCAGTTGCTTGATGACTTGAGGGGCGTGTTAAAAATAATATAAACAATGTAAATAACTAGCTTTTATGATTAGTATTTTATTATGGTAGTTAGTTAGATGATATAAATAGTCATCTCATGTACACAAAACTATTCATTTAATTTAGAAAACTTAGAAATTGAAGCATAGTTGATTTTGGAACAAGTCTCTCATGTCTCATTTCTTCTCCTCAAACTCCTCATCTTATAAGGGTTCTTTAGTACAAGTTTCTTTGCACTTTAACCTCTCCATATCTGATTTCTTACAAGTTATCACACTCCATGATCCATTCCACAAATGGCCGCCAAATCCACCAACAAATTCACGCCCGATTGCAACGGCAACATCAATGACACCACCTAGACGAATCAGAAGGACAATGTGTGGTAGTTCGGGATCAACATCAAGGGGCGGGAGTTCGGCGATTTGGCCATCTAGGCCTATATGAAAGCCATGGCGGCCAAGGCCCTGTAGCATCTCACCAAGGGCAACTTCGCCATCTACAAGAGCATCACGAAGTTGAGGGCCCTCCTATACTTCTCTGCCTTGTTGAGAAAGGTACGAATGTGGTCAGGTACAATTCGGCAATGGCCCAGATGGAGATCGCATGCGTCGTCGAGCAAGATGCCAACCTCGGGCAGACCACCTTCAAGCTTGTTGGATATAGAAGATTAAGACTGATCATCCAACCCCTACTGTCGCGAATTCAATTGAGGGTTATGTATGTAACTTCTCTATTTTGTGGATGGTTGCCCTAACTGCATTATATATATATATATATATATATATATATATATAT
>LTAE01003194.1:51062-69293 GCA_001647135.1 Pontederia paniculata
ATTGGACACTATTGGATCGACAGACCTTGAGTATTGTTAGATTGACATTGGCTCATAACGTCACCTTCAAAACCATGAATGAGAAAATAACAGATTGGACACTATTGGATCGACAGACCTTGAGTATTGTTAGATTGACATTGGCTCATAACGTCACCTTCAAAACCATGAATGAGAAAATAACTACGGGTTTGATGAAGGCATTATCAAACATGTATGAGAAATTGTCTGAATCAAATACGGTCTACTTGATGTGAAGACTATTTAATCTGAAGATGTCTAAATAAGCTTCTATCACAAATCACATCAACGGATTTAATATCATCATAAAATAATTGAGTTTTGTGCTTATTACTTTTGATGATGCAGTTAAGGCTCTAATTTATTGTCCTGCTTACTAGAAAGTTGGAGTGTCATTGTGACGACGATTAGTAGTTCTTCAGGATCCACCAAATTGAAATCAGATGATATTCGAGATTTGATTCTAAGCGAGGATATTCATAGAAGAGATTCTAAAGAAAATTTTGATGCAACTCTGAGTGCAAAAAGAAGAAGAACACAATAACGAGGACTAATCAAACTATATCAAAATCTAGATGACAAGAAATGTCATATGAAGAGAAACTGCAGAGCACCACAAAAGAAGCCAAATAATGAAGAATTACCAAATGTTACAATAGAAAAATCTCATATGCTTAAATTTTGCGTGTTGACAGTCCAACGGAATCATGAATTCTAGACTCTGAAGCTTCATTTCTGTATACCTAAAAAATTGAGTGTATGGAAAATTTATCTTACTGATGATAAATCCTTAAATATTGTGGGGAAGGATGATGTGAAGATTTTGATCGATAATAGGACTATCTAGAAGCTAAAAGGTGTTCGAAATATACTAGGATTAAAGAGAAATTTAATTTCTATGGGACAACTTGATTCTGAGGGTTATGTTATAGTGTTTATGGTTAACTCTTGGAAAGTTACTAAAGATGCTATGGAAGTAGCATGATACAATAAGTTTGTACCTTGTATATGACAACAGACACTAACAATTCTGTAGCAATTACTTATTCAAGCAATATGATAGATATGTGGCATTGTAGACTTGTACATATAAGCGAAAAGAGAGTAAAAGTTCTACATAAAATGAGTCGACTACCAAATTTGAAGTCAATTGATGTTAGACTTTGCGAAGACTATGTGCTTAGAAAATAAAAGGAGGATAGTTTCTCCAAAGTGTCAATGGATATGACAATTCCAAGGATACCACAACAAAACAATGCTGCTGAGCTGATGAACAGAACACTCAATGAACGATCCAGAAGTATGAGAATTCATTCAAGTCATTTTGGGCAGATGCAATAAATATAGCATCATACCTGATCAACCGCGGACCATCTGTAACTTTGGAGAACAAACTACCAAAATTTTTTTGGAATGCTAGATAGGTAGATCTCTCTCATCTGAGGATATTTGATTGTCTTTCTTATGTGCATATAGATTTGCATGTAGAGATAAGATCGATGTTAAGTTTATAAAGTGCTTGTTTATTGGATATGGTTTGATGAATTTGAATATCATTTCTAGGATGGTGGAAATAGAAAAAAAATTATTAGAGAAAGAAATATTGTATTTGTTGAAAAGACCATGTATAAATATACATTTTGTAAAATCTGACAAAACAAGAAAAGAAAACATAACTCAAGTTGAACTTGAAGGCATATAAGATGATAATGTTATTGGATATTAAAAAATATTATTTAGTTAGAATCTGAATAACTACAAACGGGACCAAGTACACCACAACCAATAAGAGATCTACCCGAGAGATCATACCACCAGTTAGATATTCTCCTTCATTGAATTTTATGTTGTTAGCTGATGCTGGTGAACCAAAATGTTTTAGGGAAGCCTCAGAGTTTCATAAGTCTATTAAGTGGAATTGGATATTAAAAATATATTATTTAGTTAGAATCTGAATAATTACAAATAAAATCAAGTACACCATAACCAATTAGGAGATCTACCCGAGAGATCATACCACCAGTTAGATATTCTCCTTCATTGAATTTTATGTTGTTAACTGATGCTGGTGAGACATAAAGATAGCATTTTCTAATGGAGATTTGGAGGAGAATATCTATATGAAGCAACCAGAAGATTTTTAAATGTCTGGTAAAGAAAACTTAATTTGCAGACTGGTCAAGAATTTGTATGATCTAAAGCAAGCTCATCGATAATGGTACAAGAAATTTGATAATTTCATATAGTAGCAATAACTTTACAAGATATTTTTTCGACCATTATTACTATATCAAATACTTTGATAACTCCATACTATATTACTCTTGCATGTGGATGATATGCTCATCCTAGGTTCAAATATGAAGGAAATTCAAGAGCTAAAAGAGCAGTTGTCAAGTGTATTTAAAATGAAAGACTTAGAAGGTGCAAAGAAAATACCTGGGATGAAGATTATCCATGATAAAGAAGCTTGTATTTTAAAATTGACTCAAGAATCATATATTGATAAGGTGCTTGTTCTTTATGCAGCATGTGATGCCTGAGCAAACATATTTGGCAAGTTATTTCAAGTTTTCTAATGATCAATCATTCAAGAGAAATGAGGAACACAACTACATATACAAGATTCCTTTATGTAACAATAGTGGATGCTCTTATGTATGTTATGGTAAGCATTAGATTAGACATTGCTCATGTAGTGAGAGTTGTCAATAGATATTTGTGAGATTCAGAAAAGGAACATTGACAAGTAATCAAATAGATCTTTCGGTAGTTGAAAGGAGCAAAAGATATGAAACTTTATTTCAATAAAAGTAATTCGAATTTGATGGATTTTATTGATACAAACTTAGGTGGTGACATTGATACTGTTAGAAGTACTACTATAAGTTGGATGTCTTAATTACAAGATATTGTTGCTCTTTTTACTATCGAATCAGAGTATATAACTATGACAGAGGTCTATAAGAAAATGATTTGCTTAAAAGTTTTTTTTTGAAGAACTAGGAAAGTGAAAAAAAAAATCAAGGTTATTTAGTGAAAATCAAAATGCTATATACCTTATCAAAAATTCAATGTTTCATATTAGAACAAAGAACATAAGGCTAAAGTATTACTTTGTTAAATATCTTCATGAGATATTGATTTTTGAGAAGACTCGTGAGTTAAAAAATTCAATTGATATATTGACCAAGATGATGATCATTGATGTTTTGTGCAATCTCAATTTGCCTTTGTCGCTAATTGAAAAGAGGAGGTGCTCCAAGCTAACAAGTGTTCTTTCTCAGTATTCATAAAATCACTCAATCTCTATTGTGTCACGAGTTTAAAGTAGACGATTGCACTAGCTTCGTCGTATATAATTTTTTAAAGGAAACGGTGAAAAATCGTGAATGGTTAGCCCTTTCTGTCATTCATTTTTCCAACAAAGCCCAACTCCCTGACGGTGAAGGCGGTCGTAGACTAGCTGCTGCGGATAGTCGAGAAGGCCGAGTACCGCTGCCTCTTGGTTCCCTGCATCGTGGCTCTGGGGTGTCTGTCTAGGACATTTCGTGTAACAGCCTCGCCTACATGGCCTTTGCGACGGCGTTACATGGACATTTGTACATATATTATGGACTCACAAAGCAATAAAACTAAGCAAGCCCATGATATTATAAATGAGAAGATAAAAGATAGTAATTTTGCAGCGGAAACATAATATAACAAGATAACATGAAGATAGTTAAAACATGGCAACGGAAACATATCATATGGAGTTCATAAGTGCGGATAACATCTTGCCCTTGAAACATATCATATGGAGTTCATAAGTGCGGATAACATCTTGCCACATAAGGGCATAAATCCACGGCCAAAATATAAGGCCCATAAGATCACATGAATTTTAGGCTCATTCGACTCGAGACATAAAATAAAGATAACAAGTTCATTAGATACAATCCTAATGACTTATAGGCCTACATGACCTAGTCATGACCATGTGCAAACTAACACCGCCATGAGCACACCACCGCCAAGTCCATCATGCATCATCACCTGCATGGATCCAGGAGCAGGGGAGGTGGAAACCTCCCGGTTAGAGTATGTAAAGGCCGGCTCATATCATGCAACATAAGCATCATGTATATATATATAAATATATATATATATATATATATATATATATAACTCATCATTAACATAAACGTAATCCTTGAACATATATCAATTCAGGATAAACATAAACATGATCATAAGAATTACATACATGAAAGACATCTCATACATGAAACATAAAAGAACTTAGACATCTTATGTTCATGATCATTGTCATTTACATCATCTTTACATAATTAGATATATGATATATATTGAGTTAACTTTAACTCACATCATCATCATTATCATATTAATCATAGGCCAATTATTATCTTTACTTTGAGGAGTGTTTGACAACATTAACACATAGCATGGCTAGCTAGGTCGACCCTCTCTTTGGGGCCATACATAGGAAGTTCAATCACTATTTCTAGTGAAAGACATAACTTCCCGAGAAGTACCAAGGCATCTGTCCCCATCATTAATGTGCCAAGACTAAATTCCTCAAAGCTTCATCTTCATTTCAATACATCAAACATAACAATCAATCTTATGATTTTAACCTAATTACGGCTTTATATGCATCTCGATGTCTAGGTGTGTCACAAGTATGAAACATAGTTTTCTCTATCCTTAGAGCATGATACATGTCATATAATTGTGTAAGAACAGTTAGAAGAATGAGAGCATTAATCATATGTGGTCAATCAATAACATAAGTTGAACATACCATATAAATAAATCATCATATAATCACTTACATTAAAAAGACATAAATATAAGTGAGAAAAACACACACTACAGGTCTATTGCATGCACTATGGGCCCAAGCGAGTGCGTTATGGCCATTCCTGGTTTCGCTACGATTACACAAAGCTGGGTCGTAGCGAGATCGTAGCCAGACACTATTTGGTATTCAAAATAATTCGTTTTAGGCTACGTGTAGGGCTTCGCTACGGCATTTAAAAAGGCGCTACGACTTATAGGGCTCGCTACGGCCTAATGGGGCCCAGTACGGTCCCATAACGGGTTGTTACGACCCCCATGCCCCGTTACGACCTGGCCGTAGCGGGCATGTGCTCACTGGACCGTAGTGAGGCACTATTATCTCCTGGTCCAATTTTCGAGTTCTTCCCCAATTTGATGTACACAAGCATTAAGGAACAATTTATCAACAGAATGCACATATCTAGAGATATACATGATCTCTAGGATTTATCATATGACAAAATACAAGTAAAATCATCATATTTTGGGGTGCAATTGTCCTATGTTAACACTTAAGGTTCATGTTCATGACCTAGGGTTCATAGTTCATCATCTTCACATCAATTGAGATTCGAAAATGGAACAAACATATCATTACAGTAATTTACATCATAGGAACATGGTTTGGTCATAGCATATCTCATATAAATCATAGCAATATAATAAAAAACTCTAAAACATAAGAATACATTCTAATCATGCATCAATTCTAAAAGACATTCCTCCATTCTAATTTCTAAGAACCATGTGTTCTTATACTCCTCAAATCCATAGAAGAGAAGTAAGAAAAGAATGGATTGGATCCTCTTTACCTTGGAACTCTAATTCCTTCTAGCTCTTCTCCCCCCTTGGTTCCTTCTTTCCCTCCGACTTGAGAAATCTCTAAGGGCTTGTTTAGTTTGAGGGTAAAAAAGGGGAAAAAGGGGGAGGGGAAGGGAAAAAAAAATTCCCTTTGTTTGGATTGAGTTTTAAAGGAGGGGAATTGAGGGGAAGGGAATTGAGGTTTACCCTCCATTCCCTTCATTCTTTAAAAAATTTTTCAACCCTAATTTGGGGTGTAGAGGAGGAGAAAAAAGATTTAGACATTTTTTTTTAATTACGAAAATATCCTCTCTCCCTTCCCTTTACTAATATGTATTCAAACGGAGTTAACATTTTTGTCTCATTATTTTTCCTTTCCTCTCCTCTCTTTCCAAAGCTTTCTTTTTCTCCTTGCTCTCCTTGTGTCTCTTGAGCTTCTAATTCCTCTCCAAATCCACCTTGAGCTCCAAGGGTAGAGAGCTCCTTCAAATCCACCTTGAGCTCCAAGGGTAGAGAGCTCCTTAAAATCCTAGCACATGGGGTGTGATGGAGAGAAGAGAGGAAGAGAGAGAGAGAGTGAGGAGAGAGCAAATGGGGGCTGGTGGGTTAAAATGGGTATTTATATTAGGGCTCCATTGAGTTACAAATAAGGTTTTGGACTTATTTTCCAAATGGGCTCCTAAGTGAGTTTTGGGGGTTTACATTCCGGGCGACCGAGACGCGGATCTTGTGAGGTTGCTCGACGAAAGGGAGGCCGTGGTGTTGCACAGAGAACTACCTTCACCTCGATCACTCCAGGGCCATCATCATCAACACCGGAGGGCCGAAGCACCTCGTCCAGCTGGTCTACTTCGAGGAGCAGGGAGTTCAGATAGCGGCATTGATCCTTTTGTGCTACATTCCGCTCCATGTCCCCGACAGAGAGGCGCTGGTGCAGTCGGAGGTGCTCACAGTGCTCGAATGGTCGCCCAAGCAGGTGTTCATTCAGCAAGATCCTAATGCGGACAAACTGCTCCCTGAGGCAAAGGTCAGGTTGGAGCTCTACCAGTTCAGAAAAACCAGAGGATACTGCTAAGTGGATTGCCACGGCACAGCATGAAAAAGAGAAAGCTGTAGCTCTGCACTTCCGATACCGAAACACTTCCAGCAATGTAAATACACAGACAGTTGCTTCCTAGCAGGTAAATTTTATAGCAAATTGATCCATGATTCCTATACATTGACCAAAATGATCTCACATGTCTGTTTCATGTTGTCATGCTTGAATTGTTAGCAGAGGGCATATTACTTATATTGTGTGTTTTTGTCAAATTGAAACTTTGGAATGGGTATGGATCATTGAAATCTTGGCACCGGATCAATCATGAACCTAGCATAATCTTATTGTATGCACTAATATAAGAAGTTGGCATGCTCTAGCAATTGCAGTCTTACAATATATTTCTATTGGCTTCTCTTTTTTCTCTGCATATGTTTAGTTTCTGCAAGCCCTATGGTTAGAATTTCTGAAGATGCTTGAACTTTTTGGTTTTTTTTCTTCTCTTCCAATAGGATGCCAACCAACAATGGATACTTTTAGAACATACCAATATTCTGTTCAATCAAACTTTGTCAACAATCCTAAAGACGTGTTAAATGATGGCAACAAGTAAATCAGAATCCATATACTCAGTAGGAACGTTACATATTGTTTGCTTCTTTTCCTGTTGCTTTTTCTTCTTTACCTCGGGAACAAAGTTAATTGTTTTCTCAATTTCAGGTAGCCTTTCTATGTCCAAATGAGCATTTTGCCTCATGTTAATATATCAAGTCAAGCAAATGCTAAGTACATTTATCTTAAGTTGTTGATAAAGCACAAAGCAGACAGCAAAAATAATTGTTGATCAAGAGAAATTTTTATTTGTTATCTTAATGATTAAGTTATCTCACATAGATTTCCTTCCATTTCAGAATTTTTGCCTTCGGTTCCTTAACACATAACTTATATTTTGATTCATGTCATCCCTCAGATAACACCATCTACAAACTCTGGCCTCATTACTAGACTACTTTCATGAATAACTAGCATATCAGTTGAGTAGATTTATCTTCACAAAGCAATAGTCAAATTTCTGATATCTGCAGAGAGTTTAAAGAATTGTTCTCTTTCAGGTGCAATCAGGATTGAAGCTTTATGCTGAAGGCATATGATGAAACCAATACTTGCAAATTCATTTTTTGTCATTGTACAATAACGACAAAGTGTTACTATGCAATTATTTTCACTTTTTTTGAGAGATATTGTGCAAATATAAACAGATTTAGCTTTTGACGAGATATCAGATATTAGTTACTCCCTCATCCTATTTGATATCTGCAAAGAGTTTAAAGAATTGTTCTCTTTCAGGTGCAATCAGGATTGAAGCTTTATGCTGAAGGCATATGATGAAACCAATACTTGCAAATTCATTTTTTGTCATTGTACAATAACGACAAAGTGTTACTATGCAATTATTTTCACAAGAGTTTAAAGAATTGTTCTCTTTCAGGTGCAATCAGGATTGAAGCTTTATGCTGAAGGCATATGATGAAACCAATACTTGCAAATTCATTTTTTGTCATTGTACAATAACGACAAGTGTTACTATGCAATTATTTTCACTTTTTTTGAGAGATATTGTGCAAATATAAACAGATTTAGCTTTTGACGAGATATCAGATATTAGTTACTCCCTCATCCTATTTGATAGTTTTCCCAGTGGCCTGCAATTGCAGATCCAGCCACACATAAAGGAAACAGATAGAGTAATGCAAGGAAAAGTACTACTGCAAAATTTCTGCTTCAAAATTTGAATGAGCTAGTCAATGGATACATTCAGCGTAGCTTGTCATGGAACTTTTCTGTTGTCAAACTAACAAGCAGGGACTGCGAATATGCATTTTTCATTTCATGCCATCTCTTGGAATTCCATCGTCAATATCATGTGCAACCATAGAAATTCCAATATTACTGTCGCTTAAGTAGGCTTTGTACAATGTAAAGCCCATAGCATTGGCTTTGGAGAAAGCTTTGAGCCTCGATATCCTTAATCGATAACCAGATATTTGATAAGCATTCTTTAATTGGAACACATCAAAAATTTCAGATTAATGGGGAATTTTGGTGGCATTGGTCACTACTATCTCAACTTTGCTGATCTGATACTGGGAACAAACGTTCTTACGCTTGTCAAGTGTCCAATCCTCGGATGCAGATCATAGCATCTATCTATCATATTATATAGCTCCAGGCCAACCATCAATAGCAATAATGCTATTGAATCCTCGATTGAGAGATGAGAGTTAATATCCCAAGGAGTGTCACCATTGGAAGAAGGATGACTTTGAACTCTCTTTGCTCACGAGGATATGTAAATAACTCGACAGAGCGGAAAGCAATAGATATCGTAATATTATTTTTCCGTATATGTAAATAATGTTTCCACGAATTGTCAATAGAGATCGTAATATTATTTTTCCGTATATGATAAGCAAAAAGGCAAACCGGAAAGCTTTCGAAAAGGATGTTGGTGGAAATGAAGGGGGTTTTATAGACAAAACTGCACTCAATAAGAAACTACATGCACCTCAAGATCCAGTTCCTGGGTAGTTCAGGTCTAACAGTTACATTTAAAGAGGAAGGACAAAGGGTGTTTACCCTTGAGCATATCTAAATTCTAAAAGCCTATAATTCATCCTTGGCAGGAGATTCTTCAACCTCTTCTTTAATGTTTTCTGTTTCGGCCTTGGGAGTGTCTTCTTTCTCCTCGACTTCAGGTTCCTCCGCATCATCTTCCTCTTCCACAGTTGCATCAGGACTGATATCAAGGCTTTTCTGGACTGATTTATAAATGCTCGAGGCAAACTCCTTTGGTTCATTCAGCACAAAGCCACTCTCCATGAGGGCTGTGTGGTAGATGAGTCGTGCTGTGTTTGTGAGGCTCTCATCCTGCAGATGTTAGCATGTTAATATTGATAAAAGCAAAGCATTTGAAGAATGAAAGATTGGAGGCCACAAGCATTTTGCTACCACCAGTATTTGGCTTCAGGTAAGAAATCATCAAAAGCTTCTAGAGGAACACAATCATTGCAATGAAATTGCTCACCTTGGAATCCTGAGCAACCCTATCACGGAGCTCCTTGATGATAGGGTGCCTTGGGTTAATCTCAAGAACCCTCTTGCCTCGCATGTATGCTTGCTTGGTCGCATCGGACAAAGTTTGAGATTGCATTATCTTCTCCATGTTGGCACTCCATCCATATTTAGATGTTACCACCACACATGGAGTATTGTCCAATCGGTTGCTTATCTTTACCGAGTCAACATTCTCGCTCGAAAGTGCATCTTTCCACCAATCAGTTAATTCCTTGAAAGATTCCTTAAGCTCCTTCAGCTTTGAATCTTTTCCAAGTTTTAGACCCTCCTTCGACACGTTCTGGAACTTTTTGTCTTCATAATCCATGAGGTATTGCATCAAATACTCATCCACTGGGTCAGTGAAGAATATGACCTACATCAATGCAAAAGCACCAGTTTTAAATATATATTCCATGGTACCCAAGAATTTAGGCATACGATTTCACATTTCAAGGTGCATCATTATGCACATTATATGGTCAAATACTTTGGTAAATGGCTATTAATTTGGAAAGTTCAACACTATGCACCAGTTGAAGCAATTTTAAGCGATTCTCAAGTCAAGATGAAAGAATGCATTCATGTCTTTTGGAAGATAACGATCATCTGATTGCCAGTAGATAGTATAAACAGGTGTGGAAAAAAACACATTGCACCCAAAATAAGTGGGATACACATTATTCGAAGAAATCTCAAGACAGATCCTTTTACCTCATAGTTCTTAGTTAACCTCTCGAGGAATGGAGATTTCTCCAATTGCTCCTTGCTAGTTCCTGTAATGTAGAATATGTCTTTTTGCCCCGGTTTCATTCTAGAAATATACTCATCCAATGAGGCAAGTTTTCCTTCAGATTTCGTACTACAACAAACATAAATGTGTAATTAATTATTATGTAAAAAATCTAGAAACAAATTGTGCTCTCATTAAAAATTTGGGTAACCAAAGAAAATACAAATAGCAAAGATGAAAAACCTTTCAAATCTGAGCAGCTTAGCGAGGCGATTTCTGTTATGGGCATCTTCAATGATCCCAAGCTTGACAGATTTGCCAAACTCATTCCAAAATTTGGTGTATTGTCCCTTTTTCTCATTGTCCTCACTTTCTTTTTCGGTATCTGATATGCCAGGATTTTGCAACAAACAACAACTTTAAAAAATGAAGCATTTTTTTTGTTGAAACATATGCATGATATATAATGTGCCTTTCATCGGTTACAAACCTGACTTATCTTTATTGCTGAATTCATCAGGATCCTCATCTGCGATTCGGCGAATCATGTCAAGAGCTTTTCGGATTAACTTCTTCTTAATAGTCTTCAAACTGTTGTGTTGTTGAAGCATTTCTCGTGATACATTAAGCGGCAAAGTGTCAGAGTCAACAAGACCCTGCATATCAAATGTGGTCAATTAGCAAATGATTCTAACAAACAAAAGAAAGCGCATAAACAATATCGCAATTACTAACCTTTAAAAAGCTAAGATACTTGGGTAAAAGCTCATCAAATTCATCAGAAATGAAAACCCTTCTCACATAGAGCTTCAAGTTAGCATGTTTCGTGTTGTAGTAACTTTCATAGAGATCATGAGGAGCTTTAGGAGGCACGAACAACAGAGCTTTGAACTCAACATCACCTTCTGCATTAAAGTGACTCCATGATAATGGTTTTTCATCACCAAAATCCTGGATAAAATGACAATAACATAAGAGAGATAGCCAAAACTGTGTCTGAACGTATGGAAAACAATAGTTCATAATAAACAAATATGATAAATCCAAAAACAAATAATTATGATTAGTTTTATTTCCATAAAATTTCTATTTCAAAAACATTGATTACCAGAATGCATGTGTACATGCCAAAACAAACTGAAAAGAGACTATTACCGTGCCTCTGAAGAAAAAATTGCAATACATTATGGTTCAAACTTTGTTCATTAAGTGTAGATATTGTTAATTTACCTTAGCTAGAGAATGGTAGAACTTTGTGTATTCTTCATCAGTGACTTGTTTGGGACTACGGAGCCATATAGCCTTCATTTCATTTACAACTTCCCACAAATGGTCAATATGCTTCACCTTCTTCGTCTTGGGCTTCTTCTCAGCACCTTCTTCATCAGTCTCCTCCTCCTCAGAAGTGGCGTTTTCCGCTGCCATAAAGAACATAATAGCAAGTATAAAAGAAGTGTCTATAAATAAGATTATCATAACGATTTCAGAGTATCACTGAAATAGTATTTATGAAGCAACCAAATATTTTTTTTAGGAGTAGACGAACAAGTATTATTATCTTACATGATTCTTCTTCAACATTAGATTCCTCTTCAAGATTAGATTCCTCCTCTTCAACTGGCACGTCCATCTCAAACTCTTTGGTTGTCCATAGATAAATTGGGAAGTTGATAAACTCGGAGTACTTCTTAATCAAATCCTAAGAAAAAAGAAATAGAAAGCAAATTATTTCCTTCACCAAGAAGCAAATCAGCTTTCAGAATATGCATGCGTAGTTTTGGGACCTTTCTATCATGAAAAGAAAAGATAAATTCATTTAAAATGAAACTCAATTACTATGAAGATGCAAAGAAAGAATGTTTTATGTAATTTTTAACTAGAAGAAGTTCTTCCTGAGATGTTATATTCCTAGACTCAAAAACTCGGCATATTTTCCCATGGTATATACTTCGGTAAACATCTAGACTTGTATCACAGAAAAAGGTTTACTGTTAAGATTCAGCGCATTCAGATATTTTACCCTATAGTCAGACTCGATTTGAAACTTCTGGGGTCGGATTGCCTATACCTATAAATATCCTAAGCAATTTAAGCCATGTGGAAACCTTAGCAATAAGCAACAAGGACCAGAATAATTTCCGAATAGTGACATACCAGCCCTCGTGATTTATAGATTTGGAAGAAATTCTTCCCAAATCATGTTTATCGAGAGTATTTTCATTTGTACAATGCTTTTACATCAAACATAAGCCACAATATTTAATCAACCATATGGAATGCAATGTCGTCTATATAGAAGACTTACAAAAAGAAGTTTCATATTCTCTTTGCTCGTAAACAATGGGCAAAATTCTGCCTACTTAAAGAAAATATATCCTAGATAAATAGCATATTCAAAACGCAAAACCTAATGCAATGAAAAAAAGGTATAGATGTGCAGCCTATGTCCAATAAGTTATAAGGAGTGGTTAACAATTTAAATTTGCACTCTAGCATAATGAGATATGATAAATGAATATTAATTAAAGGAACCAAAATTCTTAAAAGTTCGCAGGAATTACAGTAAAAAAATATAGGTATAATGTAAAAGCTACTAATAGGTGACACTATTAACCAATTGATTCTTTGACACACAGAAAAAAGCACAGAACAACTCAATAAAAGAATAAGTTTGTACAAATAAAAGATGGAACAACAATATGTAAAATGACAGTTTAAATCCATGAAATAATATGCCAAAAGAAATAAGCAAAAGAAAACACAATATCCAGGGGGTCACCTATAAAAGTTAAACATGCAAAAGAAAATGAACCAGAAGCATTCTTATAAAAGCAACTTGATGAGATGCAGATAAAATCCATAAAACGAACATCAATCTAACCTTCAGCTTAGAGTCATCAAGATACTCCTGGGCTTCATCCCTTAGATGCAATCTTATTTCTGTTCCACGTCCAAGAGGTTCGTTCCATGTATCCTCGGATATAGCAAATGATCCATCAGCCTTTGACTCCCAGACATGCCTGGGAGATCACAATGATTTTATCAGTAAAATCTAAGCAAAGTTATGGCTCACAGTAGCAAAATTTCTTGGCAAGTATGATACGAAAAAATGGTTGAATATAACTGGTTTTTCATTCCACTTACTGTTTGTCATCATTATGCTTGCTGATTACTTCAACATAGTCAGCAACCAAATACACAGAGTAAAACCCAACACCAAACTGCCCTATGAGGCTCAGGTCGCCTCCTGTCTGCATTTTTTCCACAAACGCTGAGCAACAAATAACCAAACTAAGGTTAGCCTTGGACCATAACTAAATCATAACGAGAATAGTATCTATAAATCGTTGAAACAACAGTTACACCTGAAGTTCCGGATCTAGCGATGGTCCCCAAGTTTTTAATCAGGTCTTCCTTTGTCATACCAATACCACGGTCACGAATGGAAAGGACCTTGTTCTCTTTGTCTAACTTAACCTGCACAACAAATAAACCAACAATTTTTAAGACCAATGCATATTTGAGATAATAAACCTTCTTTTCGACAATTGGATACGTACAAGGATTTCAAGCTTCGTGTTGTCACCCTCCCCTAGGACCTCCTTGTTTGTTAGCGCGAGGAATCGAATCTTATCCAACGCCTATAAACAGAGACAGACGGAAAAGAAAAACCAAAATTACTGCCAAGGTAACGAAGATATGCGAAAAATCATGTAATCGGCGCAGAAAAATGTGAATCTGTTACTCACATCAGAAGCATTGGAGATGAGCTCCCTCAAGAAGATATCCTTGTTGCTGTAGAGAGAGTTGATGATGATATCCATCAGACGAGATACCTCGGCCTGAAACTCGAACTTCTCAGCGTTGCTCCGCAGAGTCTTCCTCGAGATTGACTCCGCTTCTCTTTGTCGAACAAAAAAGAAGAACCACAATTCAATCATCGAAATAAGGATTCAAACACAGATCAAGAGTGACACAAGGCTAAACAGCAACAGATCAACAGGTGCATCGAGTTTTTTTTAAGGAGGTACCTCTTTGCAACGTCCGGGTCAGTAGACAGACCACTGGGAACAGCTCCGAGCTTCTCCTCCACCTTCGGTGGATCCACGAGCTCGTCCGCATCGCCACTTTCCTCGGCGCTCGCGTGTAGCTTCCGACCTGCGTAGAGATCAAGAGAAATGAGCTAAGAAACAGGCTCTAGAAAACATCCCCGTTGAAAATCCAATCCAAAACCCTAAAGAACGCAACGCGATCTACGAATTCAACAGTGGATCATTCCAAGCAATCGATCCAAGGAGGTCGAAATGGAACTCCATATTGGTGCAGCACTTACCTCGATCGGGAACGGCGGATAGGAGAAGGAAGAGGAGAAGAGCGGATGCAACGGCCAACTTCCTCATCGTCGCCGGCGGGCGGTGGCTTCCGATTCGATTCCGATCTCAGGCAGTTGTGGCCTTCGACTTCGAGTTGGAGCGCTCGTTCGAGATCTGTGTTTAAAATGGCAGGGTTTTGGAGAGACTGAAGGGTGCGGATCACGTCCATCAACAACGTGGGTGAATGGACGGTCTTGATGCAGTGCAGGACACGTGGCAATTTCTTAGTGGATTTAAGCTGGGGATTGACGTGGAGAGAAGTGAGTAGTGTGATCGACTGCGGGCCCACAGATCCCGGTCACTTTAAATCGGCCCTCAGCTTGCTATTCGGAGGCCAAACCCAAATCGCTGCCGTTGGTTGGACAGTGTTCGATTCTTTGGACGGTCGAGATGTAGGTAGAAGACTGCAACGTTTCCAGATGCTTCGGCATCGGAGTCCACGCGGCGGACTATGATTGGCAGAGTTACGGCATTCGACGTGGATTCGCTAATACGAAATATGGAAAAGTGGCACCGGTGAGAATTTAATAAAAAGTTGTGGTTTGGTTTTTGGTAGATCAGAAAAAATGGAGAGCTGAGTTTTTTTTTTGCTTTACATAATGAAAACAAACGACATTTATCCAATAGTCCAATTATTTTAGGAACAAGACTGTGTATGACACCCTTGTGGAAAAAACTTGTACAAGATTTATTTCAAAATTACATTTATTATCAGACTTCTAAAAAACATTTGAAAGATACTATTTCATTTCGAATTGGATAAATAGATAATAACTATACTCTGAATTTTAAAAATAAAAGCAAAAAACAGTAAATGTTAATTTTTCATTCAACAATCAGGTAATGAGAAAATAATCCATATATTTTGATTCCTTTGATTAAAAGAACTATGAATATTAATCTACTCAAAAGTAAGAATGATATTTGAGATCTGAATTAGGTGTATGATTTCGATCTAGATAAATCGGGATGGGACCAATCCATTTTATTTTAAATTAGGACAAAATGAAGATATCTCAGTTTATTTGTTTAACTGCTTTAGAATGTAATGTCACAAATAAAATACATAACATTAAATAACTTAAAAAGTAATAAAATTTTAACAAATCATTGTTATTATCTTAAGATTATCAATTATTTGCACCCAAATGAAATCCTCATATTTCTAATTGCTAGAGCAATAGGATGGCATAGCCCATGACCATACTCAAAAGCATTTTTTAAAAATTTATCAAACTCTTGAGTTAATTTTTATCTCTTCATAGTATACTTTTTTTGGTCAGCAAAAGAAATTAAATCATCATAAAATTTTACGTGACATAATGATGCAATAGAGTATGAAGAGATGCTACAAAATAATTGTAAACTCTTCAGAACTCATTTCGTATGTCAAATCATGTCACGAGCATTGATCACCTTCCATCAATCTGCAGGATAAAAAAATACAAGAAAATATATACACATATATATATATATATATATATATATATATATAAAATTAATTTTTTATTTCTTTAACTTCTTGTAGTTTAATTTTCTTGATATCTCGTACATTATATTTACAAATTTTGATATATTATTTTTATGTCATGAATTTATTTATTTTCATTATAATTTTTATGAAAGATATAATTGGTGTTCAAACCACATCATTCCCACATATTTTGTCATTTTTCAGTACAGTTCATCCATCCAATTGAGTTATTATCAATTCATAATTTTAAAAAGTTTTAATATTCAAACTTGTAAGTATTATTTTTTGACTTTAACTACTTATCAATTGTCATCCATCGAATTAATTTTTTATTTCTTTAACTTCTTGTAGTTTAATTTTCTTGATATCTCATACATTATATTTACAAATTTTGATATATTATTTTTATGTCATGACTTTATTTATTTTCATTATAATTTTTATGAAAGATATGATTGGTCATTTTCTATTTTTTGCTTTTTTTATTATAATTCATCGTTACCATTTGCAAATATATTAAATTAATTTTTTTACAAAGTTTTGCATAATTATACATTTTCTATAATAATATATTCTATGTTCATACAATCTTTAACATTTGAATAATTAGTCATATATCCTATTATGCATAATATTTTACAGCTAACATATTTGTGATTAATGGCATTTTTTTTCTCTTATTAAGTTTTATTATTATAAAATTTAATTTTTTAATTTACACTTAATTTAAAAATTTTTGATTAATTATATTATTGAAAAATATAAGAAAAAACTTATTTTAAAATAACTTAATTAAATTATTTTTATTATTATCTAGTTAGTTAGTAAGTGAACTCATTGAAAAAATTGCTAGCTCCGCTACTGCGTATATGTTAAGGTGCATACACACTTTTGTGTATCCACCCTGCGATCACAAGATCTGAGCCACACAATTGAAAATGACTTCGGTTCAATGGTTGTGATTTGATCAACTAAAACTCCGCTGGTTCAAAAATTGGTCAACAACCTTGGATGCCGGTTCAACACTTACAAGCCGAAAAAAGTAGAGGCCGGTTCATTGTGCTTTGAGTGTTATATTCATTTCCTAGCTCTTCCCTTTTGTTCCTCGCTCTCTCTACAGCATGTCGACACTCTTCTTTCCACGTCAATTTTCGCCCGAAAGAAAGTTTGCTCTGCTCTAGTTTGCCTGCCCCTCCTTAGTTGCCGTTCTTCTCTCTCAAGACGCCTCCATGCATCCGACCCTTTCAGAAAATCCAATCACCTCCCATGTCTGTAGTTGAATGAATATGGTTTGAATATATTATGATAAGTATTGGTAGATCAGTCAACTTTTGAGCTTCTTTAATATTATAAAACTAATGAGTTTATATAATTTATATCAGCTCTGCATTATTTGAACCTTGGGATGTGCACAACTCATTTAAAATTGCAAGCCACACTGAATCTGAAACTATACATGAACTCTGCAGTTGAATTTGATCATGAAATGGACTAATTAATGTTGAGGTTTCACGAATCTAGAACTGAAGATTGAAACTGGATGAAATCAAAATGGCTCCATTAAGCATTGATCACCAAGGACAAGGCAAACACAAAGAAAGAAGCTACAATATCTACATTAAAACCTAGCACACATTTGGTACAAATTAAGAACATGGTGCATCATGAAATTATGCTTTCATCCCTTTCTTTCTAGTGTAAGCAATAAAAACGGGAAGGATTGTGTTAAACAAGGGCAAAAAAAAGCCTAACAAAGAGACGCCAAATCAAGAGGGAGGTAGGAGCCTTCAGAGGAGAGAGAGAGAGAGAGAGAGAGAGAGAGAGAGAG
>LTAE01003195.1:0-15865 GCA_001647135.1 Pontederia paniculata
TATCCTGTTATAGAAATCAGCTCAACAAGTTCATCAGTACAGACTAAGTTCACTTACAAATTTGTGATCATCAAAACACTCTCGGGATCCTAGATTCAACATGACTCACACTAGGATAATTCTCAAAGTGATATTATCGGATTGTATTATCTAGAAGCTACTATTTACATTGTTGACTCACCATATCACCATCTATTGATTTATATCGGTATCGAGTTTATTATTATCGTTCTTATCGTTATGATTCTATATCTACTTGTGTCTTACACACTGTGCGTAATTGCTCATGGAATATTATTTTCCCTACATGAACCTGCAGGTACTAGTTCTACAGTGGATAATGGTGCTGGTGACTACAGATTACTCGTGATGATGCTGATGTTATGCACATGTCAGGGTCTTAGTGTCATCCCTAGAGCCATCAAATTTATGACACTAATTATAAGATTTCTGCATTTACTGTATTGGATATTATTTTTAATTGATTAAAGTCTTCCGCTTTTATGTAATTTTTATTGACTGATCAACATAGTCAAATTATTGGTCAAACGATCACATCGTTATAGTATCTCTGAGTCCATATTTTGTCATCTGGCGGGTGTGAGTTTGGAGGCGTTGCACTCTGCATCTGAAGGTGAAAGTAATCATGGCTTTCATATTCGTAAAATGGCTTGATCAAGATCTTGGTGCATGGTAGAGGTAAAGTTAAGGCTCAAACTTAGAGCATTCTGTTAAATTTTAGAGGTTAATGGGGTACATAACAATTTGTTATATATCTAATCTATTAATTTAAAAATCAATGAACATATTTTATTCAATGGATCAAATTGAAAAATTTAATCATTAATTTTTAAATCAATGAACCAGATTATGTACCGTGGAGGATGTATAACAAATTGTTATGCACTCTTATTTTTCTCTAAATTTTATATCGTCCTTTTATTTTTTTTTAATTTATTGTATTTTTTTTAATTTGGCTATTCTGTTAAATGATAATGAATAAAAAAACATTTTTATTCACAAGAAAAAGAAAGAATGCGTTGCCAAGAGGTGTTTCTTAAAAGTGTAACACATGTAACAAATATAGAGATGGAGAAACCAAAAACACAATAGTAAATTTACATAAGGCAAAGAAGAGACATGACCATCAAGACTAATATTTTCGTGCAACTGGAAGATATAAATAAAATACATGATTTTTTTATCACAAGATTCCTTGAACTTAGAAACTTGGATGGCTGATAAAATGGAGCAAAATTAAGTTGAATTAATGAAAGACAAATAAACTTTGTATATAATATTCAAGGGAATAATATATTTAGATGGAATCTCGAAGAATTGTAAGTTATCTAAAACAACAAGAAACTATTTAACTGGTAGGTAAGAAAGGCTCCTTTGTCCTCAACAATGGGGAGTTCTTGGGGGAGGTCTTCAACAATATATAACCCGCTCATCATATATATAGAGCCACCACTGATAGCATCGCGAGAACTCCGATAAAGATCAACGTCCAAAAGCTTTGGATTTCGGCGCCGGACATCAACGTCGAAGAGCTTTGGATTTCGACGGACAAGGTCTCTGAGAAGAAGTTCCTGGGAGGGAGTGCTGGTGGCATCACAAGTGCCGGGGCGTTGAGAGCGTCTGGCAACGTCACTCGAAGGTCCGCCGGGAACCGGTCGTTGATATTCGCGGCGCACTCGACGGACTCGCAGTGGCTGCTGTCACTCCCGTCGTGCCCCTGTGGCACCACTTTCACGGGCAAGTTGTAGCCGTCTGCCAGGCTGATGGCGTAGTAGTCCGTGGCGTTGGGGGCCGAGCTTCCAATGCTGAACCGGACGTGCGAGGCTGGGATGTTGGGGCCATAAGGGCCGTTGCATGCACTGTCGACGGAGTCGCAGTTGCCTTCCGCGCAGGAGAAGTTGCTGGTGGAAGGTTTAAAGGAGCAGACAGTGGTGGCCAAGATGCGACCCTTCCAGAGATAGGGCGCGGTGAGGGGAAAGGAAGCGTCCGTGGCGAGGGCGATGCCGGTGTTCTCAAGTGCGCCTATGGAGTCATGGTCGGAGAAGACGCCCGGACATATCGAGTAGGGGGACTTGTTTTCCACGGTGATGATGGTGTTCGCCGACGTCCCCGCTATGAAGCAGAAGAGGAAGACGAGGGTCGCTAGAAGAGAAGAAGACCACCTCGAGCGCTGCATTGTGGAAGAAACGAGAGGAATTGTGACAAGTATGATTCTGCTCGATTGAGGCATATATTTATAGCGATTTCTTTGCAGTTTACGTAGAGTTTGAGAACGATCATGAACAAATAAAAAAACAATACGAAGTTAATTGGATTCGCAATCCGGTTGGATTCAGAGATGAAGTCGGAAGACTAATATGTGTAACTTGTTTTCCACGGTGATGATGGTGTTCGCCGACGTCCCCGCTATGAAGCAGAAGAGGAAGACGAGGGCCGGTAGCAGAGAAGAAGACCACCTCGACCGCTGCATTGTGGAAGAAACGAGAGGAATTGTGACAAGTATGATTCTGCTCGATTGAGGCATATATTTATAGCGATTTCTTTGCAGTTTACGTAGAGTTTGAGAACGATCATGAACAAATAAAAAAACAATACGAAGTTAATTGGATTCGCAATCCGGTTGGATTCAGAGATGAAGTCGGAAGACTAATATGTGTATCGACTCTGGTTCCGATTCGTACTTGTCATCGAAGTTTTTTTTTATTTCTCTTGTTATTTTTTACTTCGATCCAATTCATTATTAAGCTTTGTGTTCTTACAAAAGACACCGGATTTAATGCTACTAGTTCCAAATGATGATTGAAAAAAATAGTTTAATGCTTTTTCTATTTATAACATAAATAACGTACTCCTTGAAAGATTAAGATATTGACAAAACAAAACGTTAGGTGATCATAATATGGTAGTTTCATTATTTGGTATTGTGCCGCATTAAGATATTTTATCTTCTTTTTAAATTAAAGAATAGCTTAAACTTCATTTATTTAACTTAAATAAAAAATAAATTGCAAAGAAAACTAAATTCTAACGGAAGACATTTTCTTAAAAGAACATGTTCTATCTTTTATATTTTGTCACGTATCACAAAAAAAAATTAAAGACAGTTTCAAGAAAAAAGAAAATTAAATTATTTCAGACAACCATAAACAATTTGTAAACGCTACTTTTCTAAGTATTTAAATAAAAATGAAATAAGATAACTTTAATCTAGGAAGAAATCTAGTAAAATATTAATTTGTAAGTTCACCCGAATAATACAAGAAGGTTGGATGGATTATTCGCAAGCTCACATGCATGATGACCCATCGAAGGGTGAACCATAGATTTTGACCTCATCTGATCAACTCAGTCAACCCGACTAAACTTGATTACTTTGAATTGGATCGAATCAATACTTTGAATCGAATCAAACCCAATCCGATTAATTTTGGATCTGATAACGATTTTAATATTTAATTATCTAATGATCCAAAACTCGACTCCAATTATTTAAAAATATAATATTAATATAATAAAAAATATTAATTGATACTAAAATTATTTATATTTTAATAGTTTCAAAATTTTTTATCATTAACTTCATTTATTTTATTTTAAAATATGTTTTATTCATAAGATATATGAAAAAATCGATGTACAAAAATTTAATGTTTCAACCCAATTACCTGATGAGACTCAACTTAAAACTTTTCGGATTGGGTTGGATCGGGTTTTTTTTTGCCTTAACCCGACCCGATATTACTATTTTTTAGTCGGATCAAATTTTACCTCAAACCCAATCCAACCCGACTCATTATCACCTCTAGACCTGCCATTTCATTTTTATTTAATTAGATGACCTACCGTTCTTGGAACATTTCAACCCAATGACTTCATGCGACCCAACTTGAAACTTTTCGGATTGGGTTGGATCGGGTTTTAATTTTTTTTGCCTTAACTCGACTCGATATTATTATTTTTTGGTCGGATCAAATTTTACCTCAAACCTGACCCAACCCGACTCATTATCACCCCTCTATCCGCCATTTCATTTTTATTTAATTAGGTGACCTACCGTTCTTAGAACATTTCATTTGTAATCCCGTATATGCCAATTTGTTTTCAATATCTTCGATCCTTTGTCCTCATATTTCCTAGACAACAAACATGCGTAATTATCTAAACTAATAAATTAATGTAAATAACCTAATAAAATAAAATGATGAATGATATGCAAAAATTAATGAAAAATAAACTAAAAATGATACTAAATATATGTATAATTATGCAAGCATAAGGTTCTTTCAAACTAAAGTCTTGTTTATCCTCAAGCAAAATTCAAAATGAGGCTTGAAACAATTTCATCGGAACCTTCACTTTGTCTATCAATACTTTTCTAGCACCACACTTTTACATATTAATTACAAGAGTATCCCACCTTTATCCAAATATCAAGCTTGATAAAAATTTTGGACATCAAACAAACAATATCAAGTTCAACTCCGTGCAAAAGAAAAGTACACCATATCAAGCAATAGCATTAATGTTGAATATTCAAGTATTGAATGAGTTTTTATATTTTCACAAGAAAAATAAAGATAACTTCTTTTTGCAAGTTCAAGTTTTCAAGCAAGTTTGCACAAGAAAGTTCATGTAATGGACTCTCGACAAATGGATCTTGGAGCAGTTGAATTAAATAACCATGTTTAAGATGTTGAATCTAGGATCCCGAGAGTATTTTGATGATCACAAATTTGTAAGGGAACTTAGTCTATACTGATGAACTTGTTGAGCTAATTTTTGTAACAGGATGTATTCAAGTTCAGAGTTGATAGGTCGACCAAAGCTGAAGGAATGGACGACCTGTGCACACGGAAGATATATCAGAAGAACTACATGTGTGCAGTGGTCGTCCTAAACATATGAAGCGGTCGACCAACATTAAAAGGAGGAATATATATGGAGAGGAGAAAAAGGATGACCGGTCGACCAAAGANTCTCCTTCATGCTTCTTCTCCTCTTCACATGTATTCTTCCTTTAATGTTGGTCGACTGCTTCATATGCTTAGGACGACCACTGCACACATGGTTCTTCTGATATATCTTCCGTGTGCACAGGTCGTCCATTCCTTCAGCTTTGGTCGACCTATCAATTACTGAACTTGACATATCCTGTTATAGAAATCAGCTCAACAAGTTCATCAGTACAGACTAAGTTCACTTACAAATTTGTGATCATCAAAACACTCTCGGGATCCTAGATTCAACAAGAGGGATATTCCTGCAATGTTCAAAATTTTTTTCATCATTCGAAGATTACAACTTTTGTTTTATCCAATAATACTACACACTTTATGCGATGACATATAGACAGGGTGAGAAGCGATCGATTAGTTATGATACAAACCTTTCAAATGTAGAAGCATGAAAATATTTTGACACATGTCATCCTAATTTTGGTACAAAAATTCACAATGTTAGGTTAGGTCTTTGCGCTGATGGTTTCAATCTATTCGGGGGTTCAACAATATCATATTCATGTTGGACTGATCTTATAATCTACCACCAAGTATATGCATTGTAGGGAACACATATTTCTGACTTGAATGATTCCTGATCCGAAGTAACTTAGCAAGAGTATAGATGTGTATATCAAATCTCTTGTTGATAAATTGAAAATGTTATTACAGGATGGAGTTTTGACATATGACAAATCAAAGAAGCAAAATTTGTAATGAGAGCGACACTATTTTAGACGATTAATGTCTTCGTTACATATAGAAGGTTAAGTGGATGGATTACTGAAGGGAAACTTACTTGTCCATTGTGTGGGAAAAACACACAATCAATTTACTTGAAACATGGTAAGAAAGTGTGTTGGTTTCCATCCACTAAAGGGAAACTTGCATGTCCACTTTGTGAGAAAAACACAAAATCATTTACTTAAAATATGTTAGGAAAGTGTGTTGATTTGATTTCCATCGAATATTTTTGCCGATCGAGCACTCCATGCGTTGTGATCAAAATTATTTTCATAAGCCAACTATGAAAAAAATGTTTATCGATAATCAGAATGAGTATTCTTGTAGCATTGCCATAAGTTAATGTGATTGGTCCCATAACTTTTGGGCTGAAAGCACCCGCAATTGACCACCTGAATTTGGAATTGAACATAATTGGAAAAAGATAAGTATATTTTGGGATTTGTCATATTGGTACTAAAATCTAGTGCGACATAATCTAGATATTATGCATGTGAAAAAAATATATTTGATATTCAACACAATTATGGATATAAAAAGGAAAAAAAAAAGAAGATAATATGAACTCTAATGAATATAGAAGAATCGTATCATGGAAAAGAATGTATTTGGCTTAAGAAGCAAGTGCATGACTGCAAAGTGACAAATAGAGTCATTAGGAATTTGAGTTATAGAATAAAAAAATGTCAAAATTTATAATCGTATCATCATCAATGATTATATATTTCACAGTGAAGAATGTGGAAGAAACAAATCTATGATGAATAGTGACAAATTTATTCGAGGTTGTTTATGATGAGCAAAAATATGTCGATATAAAGTTGCACCCAATTCTAGAGTGTCAACAGTTGACGACTCTGGACCTGGGGGCAACCGAACAGAGACAACTTGTCAACGATTCAACAAGTATTAAAATTTAACATAAACACACAACTCCAACTGCAAGCATATGATTTTCCTTATAGTATCTTAGAGTCGAATCCATAGGAAAATTAAAATTTCACAATCCTACCACGAACCAAATCAAAAGAGGGAAAATATGATGCGGAAAATCAGATGAAATGGAACTTGAATATGAAAAGTAAAATAGAATATTTTTTTTGTGTTTTAAGATTTAAGGAGCAGGAGCAGAGAAAATGCGAAGGAAGATGAATCACTCAAATACGAAAAAGACCGGGTCATGGGAAATATTTTCGAACTCTAATTGCTTATGAACACATGAAGTTCAAACAATGTGACCTAGGACATTAAGATAACAAACCTAGCTACCCTTGTAGTCAAGGCATGCACCCAAATTCCTAGAAGCTTTTCACATGCAATCTCTCGACGCAATGGATAACCTCTCTCCAATCAACTCTAGGTATCCGTTGGAACCTCTCGGCCTCACACGGATCCCTAAAATGAAGGCTTCTCCCTCTTGGTCTCAACCCCGTGAAGATGGAATGAAAATCACACCTCTTAAAGCCATACTCCCCTCTCGGATCCTTGTAATTCCCTTGCAACATATCCTTCCCTCTCGGGACAGGGTTGCAACATAGATGTGAATAACAATCCAACCAAAGATAACACGAATAAGAACTATACACTATTTCTTCTCATTTGAAGGGTATCTCCTCTCGGCTCTTACCCTCCATCGAATATAGAGTAACAAGTAGTTCATTATATGAAAAACAACACATTATGCAAGAGTAGATTGGAAAGTCAAATAGAAACATTAAATCATTGAAAGAGTAGTTCAGAACAGCAAATATAGTTCTCAAATCATCCCATATCCAAGCTCAAACGTTTAACCAATCACATCCATTACACACATCAAGTAAACATCAAAGCAGGAGTTCATCATCAGAAACTTACAAAAGCTGCTAATACAAAAAGAAGTAATGATACTCCCTAAGAATATGGCCTTAAATCCTCCTAGAATGAAACTTTCCTTCTGGTCTTTCTTCCTCCATGGTAATGGTGGCAGCCCCCTTTTCTCTCAAATGCGGGAACACCTTCTTCATTGTGCTCTCACTTATTTTATCCTCCCTCTATCTTCCAATCAACCCATGCCACTTGTCCCTTGCCTACTCCTGTGAATCATGCCTAGAAACAGCAAGGAATCTTCTGCATTTGTACCAAAAAGTCGGTAGAGAATCTGCATGAATTGGTTGCATTTTGTATTATAGTGGTCTTTGACAAGTAGTGGCGTCAGGGTTTGAACACATGTATAGGTGCCTTTTGGTCCGATATTCCTGCATAAGTGTAATACGACCTCGATTAAGTCCCTGCAGGAAAAATCATATATTATCGCTCATAATTTCACTTAAAAGAATCCAGGGAGTAAAAATATGTACTTGTATCCAGGAAATTTGAGAAGATGCAAAGACTATAAAAGTATGTGATGATATGCATATAAAGGTGCAAAATTCATGATATAATGTAGGCTTTGCATATGAAAAGTTAGGGTAAATTTTCTGTCATCAATTTATATGATGAAAATGATTTGGATTATTATGGTGCCACTGGGCAAATTATCGAATTATCATACCTTTCAGACATGAACATTTTCATATTGCATTGTCATTGGTTTGATCTACAAAATGGTGTTAAGGTTGATGAAACTTATGAATTAATCGATGTGAAACGTAGATCAAGGCTTAATTACAATGAATCGTTTGTTCTATTTGAGAAGCACAACTAATTTATTATGCAAAATATCCTTCAGCTAAAAGGAGTGTAGATGAATTTTGGGCAATGCCTAAAATAGAGAACAAATTATTCTTTGAGGAAAAAAATGAATGTTCAAGGTATTATATTTGATAGAATGACATATGCCTATTATTATCAAGCTGAACAATCATAATAGTAATAAATTTAGCCCACATCGATGAAATAACAATATTGTTTGACATAAATGGTTCTATGGAAGAAGTTAATATTAACGAAATACGTCGTCCTTTTGAAGTTGAAGATGAACAAATGACAATGATACCACTAATGATGAGATTGATGAGACTGACGTAAAAATATATGAGTCACTTTCATCTCTTGAATAAGTTATTGCCCTAACAAATGCTTATATTTTTTATTAGTATAAAACCTTAAGAAATGAATTTTCAATTATTTTATATATGCTTTTATATGTTGTGAATAATATATTTATATATTATTATAGGCTATGGCTCCACGTGGTCGTGGGAGAGCTCATTGGAGCGCCACCGAGTTGTGGCAATCCATCTGAGAAGGATGAGCTCGTGATTGGTTTCAACTCTTAGACAAATAATATTTTATTTATTGTTTCTCTTTGTTAGCATTTCTATTGCTAACATTTTTTTCATACAATGTTCACATTGGGTCTTCATCTTCTCAACGAAATCCTTACAACATCATATTATCTACCGGGGTTATGGTGCATGACAAGAATAATTCATGAGTTGATAATTAATATATGATTTATTAAAAAAATATGTTTTCTTAATGTATCAATATAGAATTACATGGACTAATCATTTTATGTATGCTTTCATCCTAGGATGTATTCATGATAACATTAGCGAGTTCGTTCTTTCGAGGCTTCTAGTAGGCTGTGCTCATTCGAAGGATATTATTCTATTGCCTAATTAGGATGACATGCACAATGCATTTAAGGTAAAATTATTTTATTTTTATTTTAAATTAGTTTATAAAATAATAACAAGTGGTTTTTCATGCCAAGTATAAATGGGAGGAAGATCTTCCATATGTTGTAATATGGAAGGTCTTCTATACTGTAGCTTCTACTCATCTCAGAGGAGTCTTATTCAACTACCATCGAGATGCAAGGCCTACCACTGACGATGACATTTTTGAAGTAAAGGACAAGCCGTCTCAACATATTTCAATAAAATTTTGGTCTTCTCTTTGTAAAATTTGATAAGTAATGTTTGAATTAGATTTATAATTTTCTAACACTTATTTTTTTGCAATCAGGGAGTCACTCGAATATCATGAGAATCAACAATTGAAAAAAACAATAGATTGTCTAAACTGGATGTGGCACGCAATTGCGGAGGCTCCATTGGGTTCGTAGAATATAAATGGAAAATGATATTTTTTTTAAATTATCATAATTTTGAATCTTATCATAAAATAGTTCAAATAAATTGTCTAATATGTGATATCCGATTGATATAGGAGTTGTCGGGTGGCGGTAAAGTTGACTTCGAATGGTGTACAAAAAAGTTAACACCAACAAGGAGACCAATCAATTCGTCTCGAGGTAAGCAAAATATATTACGGTATATTTTTGTAACACTCATTTCAAATATTTCTCCAGAAAGTTTTAGTATGAAATTAACTATTTTCATTGACAAGAGTCATATGATATGCTTATGGTGGAGAAGTATGGGGAAAATTGTCACGCCACGAACCCGACGTCCGGGATGCGGCAAGGGGTGTTTGACTCTCTACTAATTCAAATTCAAACTCTAATAATCAACGGTCCATATAGTAGACCAGCGACTCAAAATAAACTAACTCTAGAATTTTTCGAAAATTTTGGCATGACCATTGCTAAAAAAAGGGTCCATGTGACATATACAACAGGTATAAAGGGCCAAGCCCGATTTATATAAGATAAGATAAAATGATAACAAATAAAGTAATAGACCAGATGCCTCACAAAGAGTTACTGATAATAACAAATAAATGGGCATAAGGTCCGACTAATAGGCAAAACTCTATGGATATGATAACAATGGACAAGAATATAGTCTAAGTCTCTCCAAACTCTCATACGCACACACACACACAATCCTAATTATTTTTCCTTTTTAGCTCGGTGAGCATGCAAGAGGTCTATAGCCTCAATCCTCGAGGAGTATCTCCTCCTCCTCACCTACAAAACAACAATAATAAGAGGGGTGAGCATAAATGGCTTAGTGAGTGAAAGAAGTGGATCCATAAAATATTTAAACCACCCGAAAATAAAACCATCAGAAAACACGACCAAAATATATATCATGCATAGCTTCATATAACAAAATACTTTGCAATCAATGTAAGAGTTAAAACATGAAATGAACTACGTGTCATGACACCCCACCATCCGCGATCACATATACATCCCTCCATGGCTGATGACCACCTCAACCCCGCGAGCCGTCGCTCGCCCCCATGAGGGCATCATACTTTTACCACGATTAGTTCCCTCGATCACACAGGCCGTCACCCGCCATGAGTATGAACTATCGTCATCATCGCACAGGTAGATCACCTCAACCCCACGAGCTATTGCTCGCCCCCACGAGGGAGAACTACCGTCATCATCATCATCATCATCAACAACACCTCACTCCATGTGAGCTACCATGCATGTCTAATGCACATGCATGAGATATACATATATATCAAGGTAGTATTTCAAAATAATACTAGGAATTAACACTTGAATCAATCTTTCAGGATTTATACACCACACAAGCATAAAAGCTTTCAAATCTCGACACATGAGAAATCATACTTAAATCCTGAAATCGTCAAGAACAAGAAATCCATACGGAATCCAATCAAAAAACCGAAGCCGACATATCATGACAATAGCCCAAAAGATCATTACATCTTCAACATAAACAATCAGGTGAGCTAAAGAAATGAATATAATGAACCACGACGATGTGGTGTTGCTCTAGGTTTATGGAAAGTTCCACTCACCTCGGGTACGCCCGACCTCGCCAGGTCCTCCGCGTCCGAGAAAATCAGTCAGTCGAGATCCTAATCAATATCCAATTAACTTCTATTAGTTACCCTTACTTTTATAAATGTATATAATCATGCATCTAATATATCTTTTCTCATTTGGTCTTAATAATCATATACTTTTTTTCAGATTTAAAACAATTATCACTATATGGCTGAACTCGAATATTCTAGTTACTTTTTAGTTAGCAGTACATATTAGAGTTCATTCTTAACATTGTTTGAACTTACTTTACGTGCTTGTCGATATTACATATTCACATACTCATAGGAAGGCTAGATATTATATACATCATACGAAAATAGCAACAACCTATACATATTCATATACTAACATTTTCAGCATGAACTTTATACAAACAAGTGTCAATACTAATCATGTTTACTCACTTATGAATTAGTACTTATATATAACATCAAAATTTCTCAGCAGCCAACCCTACTTGTATTATGTTTATATGACTACTAATAGATTTATATAAGACATGAACACTTATATACATGCTGCATTGAGTTGTTCTTTAATTTCCCAAAATAAATCAGATTAGTCGTTAACCTTTGATTGTTGCTACTCAAAAGCAAGCATACACATCATAATTATCATTCACACAAGGATGCACTTATAACTTAAAACTATATACATTAGAATCCTTGCCAAAAAATCTGTATCGCTCACCGGAAGACAATAGCAAGAAGAAATCGGATCTGAATCCTACAGCGATGATGCATTGCTGTCCCGATGAATCACAGCTGTAGACAAGTCCCAATGAATAAAAAACATACACCTAAATCAGCTATAATCAACCTCTGTTAGATCGACAAATCAAATGACTAGATACTCACTGAAAATCGGACCAGGTTTTGAGCGTCAACCCTCTCCATCTCCGGCGTGGTTCATCTCCGATTACTCGAGTGCACACCCAATGGCTGTCATCAATGACGGTGAAATCAGACCCTAGAACAATTCGAATATAAATCGTATACCTAAACTAATACTCACATAAACTAGTCAACCCGTTGCTGCTCCGTAATCCCGACGCATATCCATGAACAGTGTTCGAAAAAAATCAGCGAGAGGAGAACTATGAAATCACCAGTAAAAACCAATTAAATCCCATCGAAATCAATCAAAGGTGTTCTAATCCGATGTACCTACTTATCAGTGCAGATAATGCGAAGAACCGCGCTCCCCGTCATCGGAATCCTCGCGCGTGCACATCGGCGTCACCTCCGGCTCCGAGCTGCACACCTATGAAGTTACATCAATCAGCTGCTGCCATTCAGTTCGCGTCGACGTGAGGATCACGACCGTACCTGCCGATGATTGAATGGTGGCCAACAACTGCGGCTTTAGCGTCGTCCTGGCGATGGGCGACTCGCGGCGGCGACGAACGATGGGGAGTCTACTGTAGCAACGCGGATGAAAGGGGGAGAAGAGAAGGTAGATGTATAAATATATAAGTAGGGGACACGTGTCACAAATCTAACAGCTGATCATATTTATTTATTTACAAATATCTGTCCTGCGAAAAGATAAATACACCCCGATTAATTATAAAAATTCTGCCCTCTGCCCTTGGGCCTTATGGGCTATTTTTTTGTGCAGTCTTACAATTATAACACCGATAACAAAAATTTCGTCCTCAAAATTTGTACGTACCCGAATCTCAATACAGATGAGGATGACTCCTCCGCATGTCCTCCTTCAACTCCCGTGTGGCCTCTCTCTCAGAATGATTCTTCCATGAGTACCTTAACCATGGGTATCATCATTCTGCGTAATCCTCTCGTGCCAAAATCTGAACAGGTTCCTCCTGATATGTGAGATCCTGACGTACCTCCATAGGCTGCTCCTCTACATGCTGATCATCTCTCAATAGACTCCTCCGTAGCATGGAAATGTCGAAGACGTTATGGATTCGAGATAGTGATGGTGGTAAGGCTAACCGATATGCCACTGGACCTACTCTCTCAAGCACCTCCTAGGGTCCAATATACCGAGGACTCAACTTTCCCTTCTTGCCTAACCTCAAGATTCCTTTTCAAGGGGAAATTTTGAGAAATACTCTGTCACCGATCGCCAACTCCCTCTCATGACGTGACTTATCAGCTAGAAGCTTATGCCGATCCTTTGCAGCCTTGATCCTCCTACGGATCAGCTCTACCTGCTCAATTGTCTCATGAATCAGCTTAAGCTCCGTCAGCTGTCTAGTGCCCTCGACATCCCAACATACTAGGGTACGACATCTCCTGCCATAGAGTGCCTCATATGGTGCCATGCCAATACTGGGCTGATAGCTGTTATTATATGCTAACTCTGCTAATGCCAGTCTATCATCTATCTCCAAAATCATTGGCACTCTCTCTCAACATATCCTCTAGAATTTGTATGGTCCTCTCAGCTTGACCATCTGTCTGTGAGTGAAAGGAAATGCTAAAACTCAGTCGTGTCCCTATAGACTGATGCACATGTCTCCAAAATGTGGAAGTAAACCTGGGGTCTCTATCTGATACAATAGATATTGGAATCCGATGTAGATGCACTATCTCGTCAATAAACAGCGTCACCAATCTATCAAAGGAATATGTGACTCTAATCGGCAAAAAGTGAGCCGATTTGGTCAACCTGTCAACTATGACCCAAATGGCGTCATGACCCCTCCGTGTGATCGGAAATCTTGTCACGAAATCCATATTGATGTGCTCCCACTTTCACTCGGGAATCGGCAAAGGAACCAACTTCCCGACGGGACTCTGATTCTCTGCCTTCACTTACTGGCATACTAGGCAATGACCGACAAACTCCGCAATGTCTGCTCTCATCCTGGGGCAATAGTAGGTCTCACGAAGATCTCTATACCTCTTCGTGGAACCCGGATGTAATGCATATGCCGCGTGATGACTCTCATCCATGATCTCAGTCCTCAAGTCATAGGCTCTAGGTACAAACAACCTGCCTCTTATCGTCAGTTTGCCATCCTCAAGCCTAACTGTATCTCTCACCCAAGCCTGCTCTCATATGATCTATAATTGTAATACCCCAAATCCCCATCACAATAAATGGTCGGCCTAGATTAAAAGATGGTTAAATAAGAGTTTGGGCCCAATTAAATGTCCACTCAAACCCTAATCCCTCACCTATATAAACCCTCAACCACAAGACAATAATTCCCCAAAACCTAAAATTCTTCCCTAGCCATCAGGTGAGATCTCCCCTCTCTTCTCCTTCTCTCTCTTTTCTTTTCTCAAACTTCAACCTCGGGATTGGTGTCAGGAGGAGGTGACACAGAGGACAACGAACGGAACGAGAGAGATAATCCAATGCGTGAGACATATAAAAGATAATTACAAGATATGTAATTATGATCATAATTAAGACTTTAGGTATGTAACATGACGGATCCCTTTAGAATGGGTTTTCATGTTAGATAAATGCATGTTAGGTTTTATTATGATATTATGACGAATTTTAGATGATAATAATATGCCTTGAGATTCTGATTTTTTATTCTCCATGATGAATATATGATGTTTATGTCCTAGGAAGGATTTTCTCTTGGATTGATTAGAAGTAAATCTTTATATGAATGTATGATGCATATGATGTAGATTTTAAAGCCAAAAATGTAGAAAACGTAGGCATATTGATCTCCATATGATAATATGTTAAAAGAAAGAATCTCAGAATTATTTAGAGAAGAAACGAGGCGAAAATTGCCTAGGCAATTCCCGTCACGGCCATGACGGATATGTCACGGGCCGTGATGACGGCAGTCGAGAGGACGACACGTAGAATTCGCCCAGAAATCTCCCGTCACGGCCGTGATGAATATGTCACGGGCCGTGATGGCGACAGTCACGGCCATGACCATCTCGTCACGGGCCGCGACGATGGAAAATAAGCACCCAGGCACGGCCGTGACGACCGTCACGAGCCGTGATTTCAAGGATCCTGCAAAAATGCACGGATGCATCGCGTGCCATGACCATGAAACTGACATTGTTGGGTCACGGCCGTGATAAACTTGTCACAGGCCGTGACAATATAAATCACCCAATCGACCGTGATGACCACGGGCAGATGTCCGATCACGGAGGCGATCGCAGGCCGTGACCATAAACTGACCCTGTTCGGTCACGACCATGACAAGTTCGTCACGGGCCGTGACAATGTGGAAAGTGTTGCGTTTCGGTCACGGCCGTGACCGTCTTCACGGGCCGTGACCAAGTCTTCACGGGCCGTGACATAACAGTCACAGGCCATGATAGACCTATCACGGGCCGTGACCAATGTTACCAGGTTCTAATAATGTCCAAAACTTCATGATGATGTGATTGTATTGATTGATTGAATATGAATTGATGAACGGTGTATGTTTAGGTGT
>LTAE01003195.1:18350-39918 GCA_001647135.1 Pontederia paniculata
CCCGTAATGGTTCATCACGGCCCGTGATAGCTGATACGAACTGCTGATCTTCTCCGAACTTCGCTCCTTCTTTGGCGTCATGTCCAAGAGTTGATTCCTTCACCACATTAGCTGGCCATACATGCGATTTCCTGCAAAATTACACCAAACAGGAGTAGATTTCAGAATTGAAATAATATAAACAAATAAACTAGAAAATAGATGCATGCAATGTAGAATTGACTCAAAATAATGCCTAATGCAGACCCTAAACTATGTTGTAAAATGCATGCATCACAAGGTCTGATTTTGGGACGTTAAAATAATCATCCAAGTGCCAACATCCATTGTCTGTGCCTCTATGATCCTATCAATCAATATAGGTCTGACTCTGAGACTGCACAACAATACACCATAGCTGTCAACCCCGAGGTTGAAGATCAACCCCGATAGCTCCTGTACTGGAGAGACTCTACCAATGTCCTCAAGTGTCACACCGTCACCTGAACTTACGATTCAATGCATCTGCTATGACATTCGCCTTTTCTGGATGATACTCCAGAGTCAGGTCATAATCCTTGATGAACTCCATCCATCGGTGTTGTCTAGCATTGAGTTCTTTCCGTGTCTTCAGATTCTTGAATGTTTTATGGTCCGTGAAGATCTGAACGTGCTCTCCGTATAAATAATGCCTCCATATCTTCAAGGCGACGACTATGGAAGCCAACTCCAAATCATGAGTCGGGTAATTCACCTCATGCGTCTTCAACTTCCTAGACGCATAGGCAATCACCCTGCCATTCTGCATCAGCACACAACCCAATCCCAATCTCGAGGCATCACTTTTAACCACAAAGTTCTCCCGGCCTTCGGGTAGAACTAAAATTGGTGCAGTGACTAAACGATTCTTCAACTCCTAAAAGCTGCTCTCACATCTGTCCGTCCATACAAACTTGGCATTCTTCCTCAATAGTTGTGTAAGTGGTGCAACAATAGTGGAGAAGCCCTGTACAAATCTCCTGTAATACCCTGCCAATCCGAGGAAACTGCAGATCTCCTTGGTGTTCCTAGGCGCCTTCCACTTCACCATACACTCTATCTTGGATGGATCAACAAGCACCCCATCCGCAGATATCACATGCCCCAAGAATGCCACTCTATTAGTCCAGAACTCACACTTGGACAACTTGGCGTACACTGGTGTCGCCTAAGCATCTCCAACACTGACCTCAAATGTGACTCATGCATCTCAACACTAGGCGAGTAAATCAATATATCATCAATGAACACGATGACAAAGACATCAAGGAAATCTCTGAACACCCTAGCATTCGTCAAGCCAAATGGCATCACCAAAAACTCATAGTGACCATATCGAGTCCTGAAGGCGGACTTCCTCACGTCTCTCTCACTGATCCTCAACTGATGATAACCAGATCTCAAGTCAATCTTAGAAAACATCTTCGCCCCTCGCAGCTGGTCAAATAGGTCATCAATCTTAGGCAACGGGTACTTGTTCTTCACTGTGACCCTGTTCAGTTGCCTATAATCGATACACATCCTAATAGATCCATCCTTCTTCCTCACGAAGAGAATGGGTGCACCCCATGGCGATACACTCGGGCAAATGAATCCAAGATCCAACAACTCATGTAACTACCTCTTGAGCTCCTCGAGCTCAACTGGCGCCATCCTATAAGTTGGAATGGAAATCGACGTAGTGCCTGGAATAAACTGAATCTCAAAGTCTATCTCCCTACTCGGAGACAATCTTGGTAATGCCTCGAGAAACACCTCTGGGTACTCTCGAACTACAGGTACATCCTCTAATCTTGGCGACTCCTTATTTAGCTCGTGAATGTGAGCCAAATAAGCCTCGTAACCCTCATACAACATCCGTCTGGCCACCATGCTGGATACCACATAAGATGTAACATTCTCCTGTCACCTCTAAAGACTACCACATCCCCTGTGGGTGACCTCAACTCCACCTCCTTGGTATGACAATGCATGATCACCTCATGACGACCAACCAATCCATACCAGGGATGACATCAAATCCATGGATATCGATGAAGTATCTATTGTAGTTTCTGTTTGGACGAATTTGTTTTACTATATTTCAGATAATTCTATATTTTTCCAGACTTGTTATCAAGATTTATATATTGGATTTTCAGATCATGTTTGCATGAGTTCAATTCTATATTAATCATTAACTGTTTAGTGTGGTTAATTAGTTTGCAATACATGGCATATTATTCTGATTCGTGAAGGACAGAATAAGGTGCGGTCTATTAGTTTAACCCATTAAGGGTAAGTTAATAGTTTAGGAAAAGTTTGAAGTGCATTCTGTAATCTAATTCTGAAAAGCAGAACTGTTAAGGTATGCTTGTTAGATGAGGGTTATGCGAATAGTTGATTGATCTGTTAAAGAANCTGTTAGTTTAATCCATCAAGGGTAGGTTAATAGTTTAGGAAAAGTTTGAAGTGCATTCTGTAATCTAATTATACAAAGCAGAACTGTTAAGGTATGCTTGTTAGAGGAGGGTTATGCGAATAGTTGATTTATCTGTATCTTCCTAATCCATCTGAAAGAAAGTATAAAAATCTGCAAGTTTACTTATTTCTGTGAGAACTATCGATGCGTATAACTTTCATGTTTCATCTAGGCCCTAGTCATCAATCCTTATCTCTGTAAATAAAATCTTTACTTTAGTTTTATTTTTCTATTTTTAGAATTTGATCAACCTGAAATCAATGTTGTCTCCTATTAACCTCTAGGATTAGATAGCTACATAGTTCCTCGTGGGTTCGACACTCTACTCTTACACTTTATTACTTGTTCGACTAGTGCACTTGCTAGCATTTCAAATTTGCGTGTTCAACATTTTTCGCATCAATCTTAGTAAGTTGATGCAATGCTCATTTTGTGACCGAATTTGATTCCAAATTTTGTTGTCTTAGTTTCTCTAATTTATTTGCTTGAGGACAAGCAAAGGTTCAAGTTTGGGAGAATTTGACAACAAGAAAATATATACCCAAAAGGCAAGCCCAAACTCTCGTTAGCAAGCCTAGATCTATATTTCTGGAAATAATATTCGCTTGATTTGTATTCATTTTCATATTTAAAAGATCTAGCATATCAATATTTGATTTTGAGATTTTGGCCTGATTTGAGAAGAATCATAACTACCTTTCATATTTTGTGCGCCTTCGATATTTGAAATTTGAATTCTTTCTTATTATGTTACAGCTGGGTTCAGGACTAACAACAAGCCTAAAGATTTATGCAGATTTTGCGGAACGAGGGCTTACTTGATATAATAACCCATATCTTATCTGCCATAACAACCCAAATCTTATATGTCATAACAACCCAAATTTTATCTGCCATAACAACTCAGGTCAAGATTTTATCTGCCATAACAACCGAGATCTTACCTGCCTTAACAGTCCATGTTGAGATTTTAGGAGACAATTTTGGAAGTTAACTGCTAGCTTCGAGCACAACTTGGGGGACGACAAGCTGAAAGCCCTTTAAGAAGGAGACGTAGAACACCGAAGAGAGAGGAGGAGGATGACGTATTACTTTTCTTTTGTGCTTATTTCTTATTTCCAACGAAAATAATATTGGTCACTCTATGTTTTGAACTTATGTATTCTGACCTGAGGATGTTCGGCTAAACTTCTATTGTCGAGATCCCGAGGAATTGTCTATTTTTAATCTATTACGCTTGACTCTTTTGGTTTTCATGAAAATCGCCTAATTAATCTCGCGTTCCAGATTATGAATGATGTTTTTTTGTGTTCTTGTGATTTTTTTCTAGTTCGTGTGATTTCTTCCAAGTGCACATTGTCCGTAAGGGTCTTATAGCGTTGTCACCTTCACACAGTGAGCTGAGAGGCTAGTGATGAAATTTTGGGGGAATCTTAGGGCCTGTTTGGCTAAGCTTATAAGTAGGTTAAAACTACTTATAAGTAATTTTTAGAATATCTTCATGTT
The DNA here is from genome assembly GCA_001647135.1 of Pontederia paniculata. Lineage (NCBI taxonomy): Eukaryota > Viridiplantae > Streptophyta > Magnoliopsida > Commelinales > Pontederiaceae > Pontederia > Pontederia paniculata. The sequence goes on from LTAE01003195.1 coordinate 22,336, forward strand.
TGGCAACTAAAAATATTTACTTATAAGTTGTTAGATAATTACTTATAAGTTGAAAAAAAATAAGCAGGGTCCCCCCTGCTTATTTTTAAAGTTGTTGACTTATTAATTTTAACCAACTATATTACTCTTTTATCCATATTTTTAATATTGTTATCATATAACTTTAAGGGTATATTAGTCAATATTTATTTTAACAAACATTATAACTACTTATTGATATTATCAGCACTTTTATCCAAACATGTAAATACTTATATTTTAAAATAAGTATCAACACTTAAATTGCTTATCAGCATTAGTGCTTATCAGATATTTTTTATCAGCTAAGCCAAACAGGCCCTTAGTCCAAGGCTTGCCTTCTGGATAGGGGGTTAGATGAGAGTCGATCTCTTCCTACGAAGTCTGACTTGGAGCGAGCAACTATAGTCTTGAATTGATTTATGGACCTGGAAAGAGAGGGGAACCAAGTTATAGTTGTGACATTGACCCCGAGAGGGGCTTGCTATTGATTTGGAGAACTAATCTCTTAATCGGGATCTCAAGCATTCGCTACGAGAGGGGGGGCTTGCTGATTCAGTATTCAACATGAAAGTGGGGTTACTCCAACTTAAGAGAGTACTCTAACTATGCCCTTAGATCCCCCTAGGAAAGGAGGTTAGTGCACGCTCATAGGCGGTACCCCTTTAGAACTTGGGTGACAAGGCTTAAGTATTTTATCGGAAATCAAAATGGTTAGCTCTCCTCTCTCTGTGTGTGTGTGTGTGTGTGAGAGAGAGAGAGAGAGAGAGAGAGAGAGAGAGAGAGAGAGAGAGAGAGAGAGAGAGATTATTGCCAGATTGCGCTTGGTCAAGCCTTGAGCCTTCACCATGGGAATGGGAAGGTGAAGGATATAGCAGTCACCATGAAAGTGAGATTGCCTTGACCCGTGGTTGCAAGGGCCTTGGTTACTTTTCATATATTCATGTCAAAGAGCAGATAGATTGGATTCAGAGATGAACCCGAGGTTTCAGTGTCCTCACATAAGTAGATTTATCTCTTTTAATTTTCGCATTGTCTCCTTTTTGAAAAACATTTTTTTTTACTTTCAATCATTATTCCTCATCCCTTTTAGATCATACTTGCATATCTGATAGCAAGCCCCTAACCAAACCTGATTGAGGAAAAGTGAGAGCAGATGTTCGAAATCAAAGTTTTCCTTGTGGATCGATACCTTAAGTACTCGACGATTGCCGTATACTTGCGGTAAGAGGAGTGTGCTAGGTTTTATAAATTTTGGAATTTGAAGTGAAGTTAGATTTATTGAACTTGACCCTATTTTCACATCCTATTTGTGTTTCAAGCCTGAGGTCATTTTCTACCTTAACGCACGCTTCGCATCACATGTATAAGAGCAATGAGGACGACAAGGCGAAAACAAAAAAATGGATGCATGAATGAAGAGTTTTCAATTGAAACCCCAAGGCATATAATTTACTCATTTTCACATTTCATAGATGTAGTTATTAATTAAGCTTGTGTTCATGACACATGATTTTACCCTTAAATATAAAAAATATAAGATGATAGTGTGTTGTGTCAATGTGGACTTACTTGAAAACAATCATGGAGAAAAAAGCAAAGGAGAATAAGTATGATGAAATACAACCTACATTGCTTTTACAATAGTAATAAAATCAAAATGCGACAATTGGATTTTCGTTTCGATACTACATCTCTTTTTATACTAGCTTGCATACTAGATAACCCAAGGACATTCCTTAAAGAAAATAAATAACTTTTTCTCGTTTGAGGTGTTGAATATGTTCTTCCATTTTTTTAATTTTTCATAATAGTCTAGATATAACAACAACACCATGGCATTCCATTGGAGGATCACACCAACATAAGAATCCACAATAAGTGAATTTCTTCTCTACAAGTACAAATTAGTTTGACTTAGGCAACATTAATATTCATAATAACAAATATAAGCACACATGAATGAGTAGTTATGATAAACTAACATTAAAATAATCATAATTTATATTTTTTTCTAAAAAATGAAATTTCAATAAAATAGAAAAAGGAGTCTTTATGTCTCACTACCGAGGATCTCGTTTCAAAAAAAAAATTGTAGCACAAAAATCATCTCTCGGGATTACTATCAGTCCATGATGTCTTGAGCGCACATAAATCTTAACAATAAAAAAAAGGGGTGTCCATATCTTTTGAAGTTGATGGCACAATAGTTATACCATTTTCCCTTTACATGGGCAAAGTAAATGGTAAAATTGATAATAGTTAAACAAAAATTGATTAGATTGCATTGCATCAAAGTTCTTGTGAGATATTCGACCAACTAATTACTACCAATCAATACAATAATCATCTCAAACATGCTTGAAACTCATTCTCCATTCAAGTTAGTTATAATCATGATAGAACACGAAAAAGAATCTGAAGCCTAAAATTTGTGACTGTTAACTAAAAAAAAATATTTACTGCTAATTATAATTAGTTGACCTTCAATAATTAAGAAAGAGTCAAAGCAAAGTGCAAAGATAAGGCAACTAGTTATGAACGACAGATTAAGTACAAAAAGAGCACCACCTTCTTTAGCAAATTCTAGTGTTACCACGACAAGGCAAAAATTGTAAATTTGTGCAACATAATTTCAAAAACTTGGTCTATAAATAATACAAATGTATAAAAGATAAGAAAATAACTATAGACCATGATGTGTTCTTTTTAACTGATTAGAACAAATGTGGAAAGACTTATTAATAACACTAAGCTATGAAGCATGTCATTGGCGAGGATAGTGGTGAGAAATAAGAAACAAACAATCAATGCACAAACCTCTTATGCGATTTTAAACTAGCAGAAGATGGGTATGGAGGAGCACAAAGATTGACAAAGGGTCAATCCCTTCGATGCTTTCCTTTGACGCAGAGCAGTGAACTAGAGAATATCAAACGAAATAAAAGGGAAAGTTTATTTTTAAATAAGTGGTAAGAGTAACATGGTCATTCAATATGGATATTCTTATTATTCATTTAGTATGGATATTCTCGCATTTTTAGGCAATCAAGATTCCCATTTCTTAGGCATTGAGGTGACAAGAATTTTGTTTGTACTTTTTCCTTATTAAAGAAACTACACATTATATATTCTTTTTTAATGTGGATATACACTACTTGAGATGACGTTCTACGACAAATCCAAAATCTGAGAATATTTTGCCACGAGATTCTTGGAAGTAGAAGCACTAAAAACCTAAGATGACCTTGAGATACAATTGAAGAAGATAGCAGCAAATAAGTTCTTCCTTCGATCTTTGCTACTTATGATGATTTAGTCATTGAATTTTTTAGCTCATTAGAGGTGGATGAAACGGGAAATGACATAAACTTTAAGTTCCGACTCTACAAAAATGATTTCTCTTGGATTCTCAAAGACTCCTGTAGCACTTACGACTTCCCTCTCAACTCAATCTAGAAAAAGAACACCAAGTATAAATCGAGAGAGGTGTAGACCTAGGTGACATTAGAGAACACACTAATAATATGCCAAACAAAGTCGCCTTCTTTCTAGAACTCGACAATCAGGTCTTTTCAGAATGTTTGGGCCAATACACTATTTGGAGACTACAACATTGAAGCTAATGTTTGAGAAACCAAGCTTTATGTTCTTTGGGATCTGCTTAAGGGGAAGAAAGTGAACTTGGGCCACATATTCCTAGAGTATCTGTTAAGGTTAGCATACATCGAGAAAGGTCTAATTGTTATTGGCGGACTACTCATACAAATTGCAGAGAAGTGCAAACTTAGCCTAAGTAAACTACAAGTGATCAGAGGGACCACCAAGTTGGATCTCTCAATTATGTCAAGCATGAAGATCACATCTATCAGAAACAACCGATATGTCCTTGTCTACAAAGGGTTAGAGACTTCTCTCTAGCTGCCCAACCCTGCATTAACCATTTTTTCCGAGGGAAAGAACTTGACTCTTTTCACATCCGAGCAAGGAGTCCCTCACGAGGATACAACAACAACAAAAGCAAAGAGGAAATGAACGTTCAACACACCTGTCACACCTCCAGATCAACAACATAGTTCTGCCACCCTGAGTGAGCTACTCTTCAAACAAAAGAAGTGGACCACCTTGATGGAGACCATCATTATCCAAATTGAGAATTATTCAAGGAAAACAAGAAGTTGGGGCAAGAAATCTTGGAGAAGCTAAACCAACTGCAAGCAAACTCTGGAGCCACCTCTGAAGAGAGCTTTAGGGATGCTTCTTCTGCTTTGACTTGAGCTACACTCTTTGGCTTGGCTTCAACATTAAGGGCAATATTAGAATTAAGTCCAGAAAGATCATAATGTGATATTCTTATCAAATGTACCTTTACATCATACAACGATATTGTTTTGTTGACATATTTTGATGTGCTATGTCCTGAACTCTTCATCTCTCAAATTGCTCATAAGTCTACACTGATAATATCCATATATCATATGGCTCTATTTTATCAGATCATCACATATGCTCTGTACTTCATGCATCAAATTAAGTTAGTATAGAGTGGAACTCATACTTATATGTTAATTTTGCATGCATTGTAGATCAACATCTATATTATGATGGAACTTAATCATGTAATTATCCTTTCTTAATAGTCAAAACTCATGTGCACTGAATTATCCCTTATCATACCCCTTAGACTATAGAATTTCATGAATTTGCTTTTGCCTCAAGTGATTGACTTATATAAAAAAGAAGGTTTCTTGTCCACTCATGCACCCTTAATTTTGAGCCACCTACAAGGGTCTTTTTACCCTTTCTTTAATAAACTGCTCCTCTATCCTTCCTTAGAGAAGAGTTAATAATATGCAAAAATCTTTCCACCCTAGACATCTACCCAAGTATTTCAAGAAGAAATGAATATGATAATGTCTTGGAGAATTTTTCTTTCTCTTTTGAATAACTACTCCTTTGATCTTCCATTTAGAAGAGTTTAGAGTATGTTACAGGTTTAACACTTGTAGGGCCTCTTTGCCAATAGGAACCCGACCAGGTTCTGTCTAGGTTCCAACCGATTTTGCCAACTATAAGTAGGAACCAAAACTTTTTTGCATCAACAATATAATTAAATATTGTTGTTGCAGCTTTTTTTTTACATTTTTCTTTCTATTTTCTTTTTTTACTCAACATTTAATATTAAATAATAAGTTTTTTTAACTATTATATTATTTAACTAGTATTTTTACTTAATTTAATGTTAATATTTTATTAGTTTACATCTAAGATTAAAATAAGTTTCATAAATTATTTTATTACATATTCATGAGAAAAATATATTATTTGAATTTTTTGTAAGAAAATATTTTATACCTTATATTTAATTTATAATACAAATGATTTATTAGTGCACTTTCTATTTTTAAACTTTTTTATGAAATTATTATTATTTAAATTATTAATTCATGAGACTAATTATATATTATTTAATAATTATTTTTAAAATCGTTTTAATCTATATTTATAAAAAAATTGAAAATATTATTTTGTGAGATTAATTTTATATTATTTATTAATTATAATTTATTATATTTTTAATCAATTTTTTAAAAATAATTTTATGAAAATATTTGTAGGTGAGATTAATTTTATATTACTTACTATAATTTTTAAAATCAATTAAGTTTAAGTTTTATTAAAAATATATTTATATTTCACTATTTTCCAAACACTCGTTAAAGCTTATCTATAATAGTTACATTTTAGTTCATCCAAATACGATTGAAACTAATCTATCTAATCAAACTATTCGCTGAAACCCGAAGAACGACAAGTTCTACTTTCTAAATTGGCACTAGCATTTTGGTCGAGTATTCTAGGAAAAAAAAAGCATGAGAAAATTCTATAAGAAGCTTCTTTTTGCTTTCACAGCCTTGTAGGACAGAATAACGAAAGTAGATTGAAAAAAAAAGAAGAAAGAAAAGGAAAGGAAAGGAAAAAAAAAGTTTAACGAAAAGATGTGGACGAGGAACAAAATGAATTGAGTGCAGAAATGAGTCAATCGCTAGAGGTTCTCGCCTATGAGAAATTCTTTGATCTACTAGGAAGTTGTGACATGTGGGCATTGAGGGTGTGACCAAAGAGTACACTAGGCCTGAGTTCCGATGACTTAAAAGCAGGATGTAATAGAATGTGTTGATTTTAATGTGTTTGCATAAATCTATCTTCCCTAAAATTTGGTTTGGTCTTTATATTGTGGTCTTTGATCAACTGATTTTATCATACCTTAAACTTAATTTGATTGCTTGAGGAAAAGCAAATGTTCAAGTCCAAAGAGAATCCAGTCTTTGAAACTATGTTAAACATCATTTTTATGCCCTCTTTCAAATTCAAATTCTTATTTTATACTCAGTTTCCTCTTTTCTATTGAGCACACCCTCATTATAACCAACACTTGCCAATTCTTGTATTTATATCTCAATGATGGTGCTCTATGTTCTTGTTTCAAGATTTTGTGAGAAAATGAATGCTCATGCCCTCTCATCTATGACATCACAACATTGCAATCCACACTTGAAAAAAAAAACAAAGTTGCTCAAAAGCTGAAGAATCATGACAACTCATGATTAACAGAGGAAATAAGAAGAATATTCTCTGAAAGGACAAAAAGGGACACATATTAAGTGAATTAGGGGATGTTATAAGCATGAAGAAGGAGGAGAGAGAGGTATCTTGGTGCGTAAGGAAGGAAGGAGACACTTGTAGAGAAGGAGAAGGAAGAAGAAGAACTAAGAATTTTGATTGATGAAAAGGATGATTTCTAAACTTTTTATTTGCATTTTGATGAAGATCTACTATAACTAAAATTCACAATTTAGAGTTAGTCAATTTAGGGGATGATCCTATTTTGATTCGACTATTTGGTTCGAACTAAATTGAAATTGTTTTGACTTCTTATTTGACATTTATTGGCGGTGTGAAGAGTTTTGTCCATTCACGTAGTAAATGGATTCGAACTGGGAGGTTATTTCCATTTATTTGTTTTGTTTTGATTCTTCATTTGGAATCGAAGAGTGATACACTTTGGGAAAGGGGCACTCATCCGAACTCCATTGCTTCACAGTCTTTTGGAATCCACTCATGCTTTCTGCATAGTTCGGTGATTCATAAGTGACTGATATCTTAGTGCATGACTGTGAGAAATTTATCACGTTTTAATGCAAGTAGCAATAAGAAGATTGGGAGATCTCTTATTGCTCACCACAATCAAATGATAAATCCCATCAACTGCTTCTAGTAGAACGTTGATGAATTAATTATATCTCAGGAGGTCGTTAAGTAAGGTTATGTCAATATATTAACAAAGATAAGTTTCAAACATGTATTTACGATCTTGGATGATGGGAGGCAAGAACATTGCAATGCATATCTATATATTTTTAAAAGGAGTTTGTGATTCCTTTCTTCAATAGGATTTCAATGCAATATATTAACCCTATATGCTAAGTAATGAATCTAAAACTTGATTATCCCCATAGCTGGCGGGCTTTCTTTCATCATATGACTTATAATCTAGATCCATCATTTTAGGATTAGTCAGCTAGATTAGATTAAAGTGATTTAGTACTTTTAATTGCTTTAGCTTCATTATAGGTTTGATATCTGAAGTACTACAATTTTATTATTGTGTTTTTGCGACAACATTGTGTGTCTATGGTTAAAAACTACTTTTGTATTACATTATCACAATCTTACTTGCATTTCTTGTAAATTAATATGAATCTAATACATCATTAGACATCACATATCATCATACTAAGCTATCAAAGGACTTTCGGGTTGAAACATTAATGATATGGTTGATTTAATCAATCATTCACCATCAGTACTTTTGGATGATGGTATACCTTTGAAAAGTTTGGTAAGAATGCTTCATACAAATATCTTAAAGTGTTTGGTTCTAGAACTTTTATTAACATCCCTAAAGATGCGAGATCAAAACTAGACAAAAAATAAAAAGAATGTATCTTCCTCAGGTATGAAGATTAGGAATTTGGCTACATATTATGGGAGCCCATTGTTAAAAAAAGTTATGAGAAGCAAAAATGTAATGTTCGTGGGTAGACAATTAAAGATTTAGTTGAGCTAGGTTCAGCTGAATTACCGATAGAAGATGATATTGTTCCAGAAGCTGATCAAGATGATAGTAACAGTGACAGTGATTTGAAAAATTATGATGCACCTATAGATAGGCAAGCTAATGATGATGTCAAATCATCTATTGATCATAAATCACCCGACTGATAAGCTCAACTGAGAAAATCCAACAAAAAAGAGACAAGAATCAAAGTGGTAATCTTTGACTTGATACATGTCATTAACCGAAGGGGAGAATCAAAATATTATGAAGAGGTCTTGTCACATGCATATAAAGATAAATGGATGAAATTTATGCAGGATGAGATTCAATCTCTAAATCAGAACCTAGTGAAGCTTCCTAAAGGCAAAAAGGGCACTCTAGAACAAATGGATATTTCAACTAAAGAGTGAAGAAAACAACACATACCTAAGATACAAAGCAAGATTAGTTGTCAAGGGATTCAATCAGAAGAAATAGGTGAACTTTGATGCGATATTTTTGCCAATGATCAAGATATCATTGATACTATGCAGTCCTTGGATTAACTGTTATTAATAACTTACAAGTTGAGCAACTTAACATTAAGACAACTTTACTCCATGATGACTTGAAAGAAAAAAAATACATGGAGTAGTAAGAAAGGCTTTAGGTGAATAAGAAGGAAGATTTGGTATGCAAATTGCAAAGAAGTTTATATGGACTCAAGCAAGTACCCCATCAGTGGTACAAGAAATTTGTCATTGATGATGCAAGAAGGATATAATAAGACAAATACATATCATATGTTCTTTGTGAAATATTTTTCACATGGTGATTACAATATTTTATTATTATATATTGATGATATGTTTATTATATCTTGTGACAAAAGTAAGATTGACAAGTTGAAACATGAGCTGCGTCAATATTTTTTTCATGGGTGAAATAGGAGCAATGAAGCACAACCTTAACACGAGGATAACTCATGATAGAGAATAACACAAATTGTGATTATCCTAAGAGAAGTACATTGAGAAAATGTTGGAGAGATTCAATATGAAGAATAAAAAAAAATTCATCGCCACTTGCAAGTCGCTTCAAATTGAGTTTCGGACAGTGTCTAACAAATAAAATTGAGAAATAGAAGATGAAGAATATATACCATATGTATCCATATGTATCCATATTTGGTATCTTGATATATGCAATAGTTTGCATTATCCAGACATAATATATGTAATCGGTGTGGACATCTGATTCTTACCAAATTCTGATAGAGAGCATTAGGATACAATCAACTAAGTTCTCATATATCTCGGTGACACTATTAAAGTATGTTTATGTTATGGTGACGAGATGATTCAGTGTTGGAGGGTTATATTGACATTGACATGGTAGGTGATGTGGATAGCAAAAAGTCTACTTCTAGTTACTTGATGACATTTGCAGGAGAAATTAATCTTATGATAGCCTAAATTACATGTGTGTTGCACTATCAACAACTAAGACAAAATTTTGCAGCTATTGAAACATGCAAATAAATTATGTTGATGAAATAATTTCTAAAGGACTTCAGTTTGAAGTAGAATGAACATTCTATTCGCTAGTAAGCATTTTAGTTTTTATTTGAAGTCGAAGCATATTGATGTTCATTATCATTGGATTTCAAATGAAATAGAACAAAAAATAATTCTATCTTCAGAAGATTCATACTAATAAGAACACATCAGATATGATGACTAAGACTATACCTAAATAAATAAATAAAAAACATTGTGAAGGAATTGGACTTTGAGTCCAACTCCAACACATTTGCATTATAAGTGGACAAAGCCATCAATTGAAGCCTGGGGGAGATGATACAAGCTATTCTGTGTGAAACAAAAAATAAGTAAAGAATTTCTCTTTTTTTGCTGCACGAAGACGTCGACTCCTCACACATGTGCTACACATTGAGACTCTAGGAGAGAGACAATCTTTAAGCTTTAATTTGAAGATGAGTTTTGATATATTTTCTAAAAAACTTTAGACAATGATTCTCAACAATTTTCTCATCGTGTTTTGATATTTTGGTTAGATCGTTCTGACACATATTCTATTATTTCAAGAATATAATTATGTGGCGTTCAAGATTTATTCTGAAAGTTATTATTATTATATTTCTTTGTTTAAATTAGAGGAGAAACATTGGATGCTACAATTATTTTATAGTTAAAGATTTTTAATTTTCTCTCATAATTTTTCCTCTCAGTTATCAACGTAAATTTTTGTAAGATTATGACTGTTATGGTCAATGAACAGTCATTAAGAGATTTTATGGCCATGATGGCCATGTGTAATAGTCACAATTGATTGTTAACAAAAGGAGGCATGACGGGGAACGGAGGGTAGTGGACGCACACGTCAAAGAAGCTCACTGTCGAGCATGAATGAAGCTACCCCCGGATGAATCCCAAATATTCATTGTAGTTTTTATTTCATTGATATCAGCTCCTTTTGTTGTAATTCCTGTTCAAAGTAGGGTTACTACCATGCATGAAACCTTCTGTCCTATTGCTCATTTTTTGATGGAGTCCTTGGCAGCCTTGGCTATGATTTGTCCCAATGAAGATGAGCGATGGATTGAGTTGGGACTATCTGATCAGCGAGGAGATCTGTCGCAGCTGCTTCGAGATCATCTGATGGTGCTCATTAATGGTGACCAGCAATCTCTTTGCTATCAAGTCCGTCGGCAAGTGCCTCCTTGCCGACGTCGTCCATGCACCGCGTGCGAGCCCAAGGCACACACTCTTCATCTCCATGACCGACGGGAGCCCCAACTTCACGGAGCTCTTCGTCATCCATCTTCTAAGGAAGGATCAACATCGTGCCATTTTCCTTGCAAGCGACCGCCGTGCTCCGCAACCGTGGACACCTCTGGTTGTCATGACCCAGATCTCGCACCCTAGATCCGGCCTGTCAATTCACGTTCACTGCACCGATCCACCATAAGTGCAACGTCCATTCTCCACTACTTCTTCTGCGGTGAACCTAACACCCTATAGGGCAAGAGCATAGTTTAGAGCCTCCACAGGAATAAGACATTTGATTAGAAACTTAGAAGATATTTTTTTAAATATTTTTGGAGTAATTATAATAAAACAATCTCGACAAAGATTATTACATCTTGATATACTTAGAATAAATCTAAGTATTAATGAACATACCTCAAAATGAATTAAAACTTATCAACCTCAATAGTTAGTAAATTGGAATGCCTAAAAAGCGTCTATGAGCTTTGGGAAGCTCTAGAAGACAAGTATACATCCAAAAGGGACATGAATGTTATTGTTGCTTAGATACACCATATCTGAAATGAAGCCGGACAAAAATGTGTCCGATCATGTGAACAAAATACTTGTGATGGTAAAGAACTTAAAAGCTATAGGATGTGCACTGCAAGAAAACAACACAAAAAACATCTTTGCTGAACAACTATCACCTTCCTTCGACATGACAACCACAAATGTTCATGTGAACGAGTCCATAAAAAGGGTTCTTGAATTTCCCTCCATCTTATGCATTGAACAGGACATAGACAAAGGGAAGAAGAAGATAAATGTCTTTGATGTGGAGGAAGTTGTTGAAGGGCGTGTGATGCATGTCACTTTTAGCATATTTTGCATGTCATATTTAGTATATTCTTAGTTAATTTATTCATGGCATGCATCATTTTATTATAATATTTGTATTTATTTATCTTTATTCAGATAACTTCTCAATTTGTTGATTTTTATTGTTTAGGATGCAAGAGGATGAAAAGACGTAGACACTAAAAAAATGGCACTCAATTCGGAGTTAAAACGAGTCCACAAGCACGATTTGAATGGGCTTAAAATTACCATAACATGCAGTCACGATCGTGAAACCATGGTTCGTGACGACCTGTTTCACGATCGTGAAATTGACATCACGACCTATGACGATCCGAAAGTGAATTTTTAGCCTCGGTCACGATCGTGAAATCCTTTTCACGGCCTGTGACAACTTTTTTAGGATCATGAAAGTCATTTCAAGAGGTAGTGACAATCTTCAGACCACTTTTTAGCTTCACTCACGACCGTGAAACCTTTTCACGAGCCGTGACAATATGAAAAAACATGTTTTGAAGTTACAATCTGTGATCATGAAATTTTTTTGGATTAATTAATATTTTCATTTTTTAAGCGGTTAAAACTTATCTTTTAAAGATTTTAACATAGGATTAAGTTATATCATGGGAGAAGTCCATATTCCTATTGAAAATCTAGAAATATGACCCTAAAAGACCTCATTTGAGGGGATGCTACATGTTCTTCAAGCCATATTTTTCTGAAGCTAGAGTTAGATATTGAAGAATTTGTGCTGAGATGAAGAAGAAGACTATTGAGATCTATAGTTTGATTTATATTCCCTTTTTCATTTGTTGGAATAATTATTTCCCATATTTAGTCATCTACATTAGGGAGTTTGTGAATCCAATATTAGATTGAATTTTTAGTGAATTATCTCTGTTGAACGTGAATGCTATTCATAATGCATTTTCTTCTCTGTGATGATCATGAAAATAATTATTAACTGCTTAGTGTGATTGATTTTGTTGGCTTAAGCATTTGAAGAGATTGATTTTTGAATTTAAGTCAAAGCATCTCATGTTATAATTTAGATTACTAGTTGAGATTCCGGATTGTGTGGCATGTTGATTGGACTTGATTAAGCGATCAACTACATAAGATTTGCATAGTTCATGCACTGATTTTGGGTGGATTCGTTTGAACGTCCTAGATAATCTGAATATAAGATAAGTGATTGTATCTGTTTAGCGAATCACACCTTAGACCATTCTTAATCCATCATTAAATTCATCTGTGCTTTATTTTGATCTAATATGACACAGTGGAAAATAGAACCCCTAATCTTCCCAATCTTATATGATATGATCTTATCATGTTTCATCTAATTAAGTTTATCTTTTCTTTCCTTTTACTATCATTTGAATCTTTTCTTTATCAACTCTTGAAATTAGATAGATTAAGTTACATTAGTCTTGTGGGTTTGACATCCTTACTATTAATTATTTTATTACTTGAATGACTAGTGCACTTGCTAGTGTATTTAGAACAGAACAAATTTTTGACATCTTTGCGAAAGACTAATTTTTAACTTACTTGTCTAGTTTCATTAGTCATTGATATTTTTTTCTCTTTCTTTCTTTTTCTACTTTTTATCACGCGAGAATTATTACTGCATATCCTTTCAAGTTTCTTTTAGTGTCGTGTCAATTTTTCAGGATATATTTTTTACACAACTCAGTCAATTGAGCACCCTCATTGGTGAAAAAGAAAGAAACATCAAAATCACAAATTAAGGGCAAGAACAAAATTTTAAAACAAGATGAAGTCCATGGAGAAGCCAAACTTGAGCAGTGTCAAGTATCATCGAGTCATGAACAAGGAGATACACTAAAAACTATTCAAGTTGGCATAACTATGCCTGGACAAAGCGCCAACAAGCCAATCTATCAATCTCAAGAAGAAGACATTTCGACAAATCCTTTTGTCATGCTGATACATATAGTGGGCATACTGGTGAAGAAAGTCTCTACTCAAGAAGAGTACATATGGAGAATAAGATTTCAGATATTAAAGGACACACTTCAGAGATGGATGGTGTTATCACATCATCAATCGAGTCAACAACAAAATTTGAAGAAATGTTTGGTCAATTATTATTGACAATTGAGAGAAAATTTACTCAACAAGACCAACTTATCCATGATTTGGAGGCACACTTGACTCAGTTGAAAGATCAAATCAACTTGAAAGATGAAGTCTTCCCTCCTCAACCATGAGAGCTTCAATTAAAATTTGAACACATGAAAGCAAAATTTTAAGCATTAGAGAGGCAAGTTGAGTAGTTGTCTTCTCAATTTGTTGAATCTCAAAAGACTATTGAGGGACTACCAACTATCTTAAGTCCATGCCACCAACAAAGTTTTTATCAAAGAAGGTGGAGACCTAGAAGACATTATCATAAGAAGACATGGATTATTAGGTGGAGGGTAAAGGGGACAAGTGCATATGTTTTAGAAGATGGACAAGTTCAAAGAAGGAGCTCGCCTTTGGAAACTCCAACAATCACTAGCACCATCATCTCTTAATCATCCACCAGAAGATGAAAAACTACACCATCGACATTATCACCATCATCAACAACACCATCAAAATCAAATGCACCAAGTTCATCAAAACAATGGCGACCAAAGAGCCCAACTCCAAATCAGCCATCGGAGAATTTAAAAAGTCGAAACAATGAAAAAGCTCAGATCATTATAGAAGGTTACCAAAAGCTGGAGGAGGGATCGAGTCTACGACGTTAAATAATGACGCTTGTTAGGAGACCAACCAATTCTTTTCTTTTCTTTTTAATTTTTGTTAAGTTGTTTATTTTAGGATGATCATTCTCTCTCACACAATTTCTTCAAGTTCTACTTTATCCGGGTCCTAGGTGAAGAAAGGAGTCCTGCACCATTCTGAAACATATGCAGGGATATCGAGCATAAAACCATATGAGTCAATACTAGGAGAACACCATTGAAGATCTTAAAAAAATGTTTCAAGAACTTCTACCATCAATGCTCTTGCTGCAACTCATTCATCAAATTACAAACTTGGGTGAAATATTTCCTTCTCTTTCTTTTCTTTTTATTATTTTTTTCATACTCTTTGGGTTTGGCTCAAACTGAAGACAATGTGAAATTGAAGCTTGGGGAAGTTTGCATTAGCATGCTTCTTGTTTGCTTTATTTGTCTTATGCATTTGTACTACATGTTTAGTTCTTGTATGCATGTTTCCATTTGAATTGCATTTTTGTGAAAAAAAAATTGAAAACTGAAAACTTAAAAAAAAATCCAAAAATATCATTTACATCTTACTAACCCTTGCTAACATCTTATTGTCTCTTTTGTCAAACATAAGGACATCTTATAGATCTATGAAACTCAATTACTATTTTTTTTATTGTTTATCACCTGAGACTTGAATACTAGAACTTGAGTCTTGTTGTTTAGAACTATAAATTCTTAGACGATAGTCCTCCTCACTTGTTTTAAATTCTCTTTAGCCTTGATAGTGATAGCATTTTTACTGAAGATATAAATATCTTGTGGGCTTAACGAAAAAATATTAGTCGAAAAGTTTGAAAATTGCAATGTATGGAATTTGAATATCTGAAAAGAAAATTGAGAGGAGCAAATTGATGCTTTAAGTATTTTTTGGAACCTTGGTGAGTTTGGGCAAGTAAGCTCGAGGGATACCTTTACATTTGTTGTCTTATGGTCATCTTGCCTGGTGTAATCAATCGAAAGCCCGCTACATGGACCACCATGTGCAATATGAAAAATTACTTATGTGTCAACTTGACTCCTCCTTAGTTCGAATCTTCACTTAGAACCTGAGAATGTTCGAGCAAGTACACCCGTAGAGACCCTTAAATCCTGGTGACCTAAGGTCAACTGGTCAAGATCCATCGGTTGAAAGATCGTTACATGGACTTCCTTGTGAAACCATGTTTGGACGCTAGAACTTGCATAAATGAAGATTGTAAAATATGAAAAAGTTTAAGCTCACTTGATACTTGCATATTCAAAATTAATGCTCTTACTTGATGGATTATTTTTTTTTTTGCATAAGGCTAAGATTTAGACTGTTTAAATATGTTTAAGATTCAAAAATTCTATATAGCCTGACTTGGGTAAAGGTGAGAGGCTCTTGTGATGCACATGTAAGAGGGAAGTATTGATTTGTAGGATGATGATTTATGATGGAATTGTGTTGAGTCTTCATTTGTGATTGCTTGAGGACAAGCAAAACTTTAAGCTTGGGGGTATTCGATGCATGTCACTTTTAGCATATTTTGCATGACATATTTACTTTATTTTGAGTTACTTTATTCATGTCATGCATAATTTTATTAAGGTATTTGCTTTTATCTATTTTATTTAGAAAACTATCCAATTTTTTTTATTTTATTGTTTAGGAGGCAAGAGGATGAAGAGACGAAGATATTGGAAAATATGACACTCAATTCGAAGTTAAAATGAGTCTAGAATCGCGTTTTGAATGTGCTGAAGATTACCATAACATGCACTCACTGTTGTGAAACTAATGTCACAGTTCGCGATGAACTGTTTCACGGTCGTGAAATTGATATCACGGCCCATGACGATCTAGAGGTGAAAAGCCTTTTCACGGCCCATGATGACTTTTCACAACCATGGAAGTCATTTCAAGGGCCGTGACAGTCTCTAGACCACTTTTTAACTGTGGTCGTGGCCGTGAAGTCCTTTTCACAGGCCATGACAATATGGAAAAGTATGTTTTGACGTTATGGTCACGACCGTGAAGCCCATTGTCACGGACATGAAACTTTTTGAGATTAATTAAGATTTTCATTTTCGAAATGGTTAAAACTTATCTTCTGGAGATTTTAACTCGGAATTAAGTTATATCTTCTGAAAATTGAAATTTATCATGGGAGGAGTCCATATACCTATTGAAGATCAATAAATTTGACCTCAAAAGTCCTCATTTAAGGGGGATGCTACATGCTAGATGTTGGATGTTCTTCAAGCCATACTTTTATGAAGCTAGAGTTAGATGCTAAAGAATTTCTGCACAGATCAAGAAGAAGACCACTGAGATCTACTGTTTGATCTTTTATTCCTTTTTCATCTGTTGGAATAACTATTTTCCCCTATTTAGTCATATGTATCAAGGAGTTTGTGAACTCTATTTTAGATTGAACTTTTAATGAATTATTTCTCTTGAACGTGAATGCTATTAATAATGCATTTTCTTCTTTGTAATGATCATGACAATAATTATTGACTGCTTAGTGTGATTGATTTTATTGGTTTAAGAATTTGAACAAATTGATTTTTGAATTTAAGTCAAAGCATCTCATGGTATAATTTAGATTAGTGGTTTGAGATTCCGGATTGTGTGGCCTGTTGATTGGACTTGATTAAGCGATCAACAACATAAGATTTGCATCATTCATACATTTTAGATTAGAATTAATTTTGGGTGGATTCGTTTGAACGTCCTAGTTAATCTGAATATAAGATAGGTGACTGTATCTGTTCAGGGAATCACACCTTAGGCAATTCTTAGTCCATCATTAGATTCAATCTGTGCTTTAACATTTGATCCAATCTGACAGTGAAAAATAGAACCCCTAATCTTTCCAATCTTATGTGATATTATTGTTGAATCTAGGATCCCGAGATTGTTTTGAATGATCACAAATTTGTAAGTGAACTCAGTCTGTACTAATGAACTTGTTTGAGCTGATTTCTGTAACAGGACATAGACAAGTTCAGTACAGCGGTCGACCTGAGCTAAAGGAATGGACGACCACTGCACACGTAATACATATCATGAAGA
>LTAE01003196.1:0-25661 GCA_001647135.1 Pontederia paniculata
GGTTGCTGTTGACACAACAGCCAAGCGACTCGTTGGAAATCTGCAGCCTTGGTGAGGTTTGCAGAGGAATTAACTCAGAGGAAATAATTGGATAAAACATAACATCTTTATTAAATTAACTGGAGTCCTTTTATAAGCTCAAAAGACCCAGCCCTAGATAAACTTCTAACCATAACTATGAAAAGATAAAGTTCTATAACAGAAACCAATTAGAATTCTAACTAACAAACTCCAAACTACCTATAACTAAGATAAGATCTATCTTTAATAACAAATATCTAATCTTGTCCTATATCACTTCTTCCCGAGGAACTATGTTATGTTCCAGAAGTTAAAATCTATAGAAAAGGAGAAGCGGGGAGCACAGGAAGCAGAAGAAATATCAGAAGAAATAGAAGCAATAGAAGCACAGGAAGTAGAAGAAATATCAAAAGAGACAGAAGCATCAGAAGCACAGGAAGATGCAGCGCAAAAAGAAGGAGAGGACCAGCAAAACAGTGAAGAAGTTAGAGAAGATCAGCAGACAGCAAAATGGCGAAGAAAGCGGAAGAGAAGAAAGCGGAGGAGTCAAGACTGAAGAAACCAATAAAAAACATCGAAGAAAACCGAAGTTTTTTAGTGATTTCATGATGTAAAACAAAAAGGGAGGAGCATATAAAAAGGGAAGAAGTGTAATAGGACTAATCTGGACATTTTTGGAATAACAAACTCCTTGCGGGTTGAGGAGTCCTCAGGAGCTCGAAATCCTAGCAGCTTTCTTCCTTCAGTAGTAGCTTGTCTCTTCTTTCTTCTACATTGTTGAGTTCTTGAGTCTTCAAGCTTCTTCACCTCGTTCCTTGTTGTCTCGGCTCCGATCATTCCTCGTCAGAAAACTGGGATCACGGCGGACAGCTTCGACTCCGGTGTCGATAGGAACAGCAAACCCTAAGTCCCACAAAAAGAAGAAGAGAAGTGAGAGGAAGGTGAGAGAAAAATCACAATTGCCTTTTATATTTTAGTGGACGGATTCCACGAGGTGTTCGGACAGAAGGAAAGCGCGCATGGGTTGTCGGCGGATTGGGCTTCAACAGTAACAGTATGAAGTAATCTTTTCCATTTACAAAGAATTAATCAGAAAGTTAAGAAAAGTTGAAAAGGAGTGCAACAATTTGGTGCTTTCATTGAGAGCAACATCACTGGTCGTCGCCGGAGAAGACGATCAAGAAGAGAAGATGGCGGAAGGCACTCGTTGGGCGTGGATGGAGGAATCAGTTCTCAAATTGCAGAGCTTCATGGAACAACATTTCTTGGCCTTCAACGACAAGATGAATTCTCTTGATTCCAAATATGAGTCTTTGGCAAAGAAGATGGATCAACCTGCACCAGAAGAGAGAGAGAGCATCAACAATCGGCGCAATCAGTATCAATAACCAGCAATAGTTCTCAATCAACAACCATGTCAAATTTCTTGCGGAATGTGAAGTTAGAAATTCCTAAATTCTGGGGTGAAGATCCACTGGGAGGGATTTTTAAGGCAGTACAATTTCTTGATTTCTATGAAATTGCAGAAGAGAGCAGGATTACAGTGGTATCTTTTGCTTTTGAAGGTGCAGCACTTCAATGGTACCAGTGGATGTACAAAAATAAGCAATTGAGTTCGTGGACATTGTTTGTAAAGGCACTAGAAGTAAGGTTTGGACCTTCTGAATTCGAGGACTTTCACGGAGCTCTATCTAAGTTGACACAGACAGGAATAGTTCTTGATTATCAATTTCAGTATGAAAGATTATCCAACAGGGTGATGGGAATATCAGAATCTTTCCTACTATCTTGTTTCATTTCTGGATTGAAACCAATAATCAGGAGGGAGGTACAATCTTTTAGGCCAACATCACTCATGCAAGCTATTGGATTAGCTAAGTTGCAAGAGGAAAAATTGAATGAAACTGTTAGTCACAGGCCAAAAGTTTATAAATCTACAGGTTATACATCAGCTACTCTTACTAAACCGGCAACTCAGATTTCTACATCAACTGCTCCAGGAAGTCAAACAAGTTTGAATGGGGAAGCAGTTAATTCAATTAAGAATACATGTTTAGAGCTTGCAGAGAAATTCAACTCTTTACCACTCAAGAGATTATCAGCTGAAGAAATGATGCAGAGACGAGAGAAGGGTCTCTATTATAATTGTGATGAGAAATTCCATAAGGGTCATAAATGTAAACCCAAGTTCTTATTGCTTATGGTTACAGAGGGAGAACTTGGAGAATCACTAAGCAGCCCGGTGGAAAAAGAGAGTTCTGAAGAAGCTTTGGAAATTAGTTACATGCTTTGTCAGGAGTCATACTGCCTAAAACATTAAGGTTAATTGGTAGGAATGGGGCAAGGGATGTTACTGTACTAGTTGATAGTGGATCGACAAACAACTTTATTCAAGAACAAGCTGCTCAGAGACTGGGTTTATCGATAAATCCTTCAGAATATTTCAATGTTATGATTGGTAATAGAGAAAAATTGAAGTGTGAAGGCAAGTGCTCTAAAGTGGAACTTATTATACAGGGAGTTCAATTTATAGAGAATTTTTATGTCCTTCCCATTCAAGGTGGGGAGATAGTTTTGGGAGTCCAATGGTTACAGACATTAGGGCCCATTACTATGGATTATTCATATTTGTCTATGCAATTATGTTGGCAAGAACAACAGATATTGCTAAAAAGGGAAAATCTTAGGGCACCCCAATCAGTAACTAATCATCAGCTCAAGAAGATGATAAGAGCAGACAAAATCATGACATTTTTTTCAGTTGGCAATAGTATCGAAGAAGGAGGAGAAAATGACTATTGAGGAAGATGAGTCCATTAAATAGTTATTACAACAATTCGAGCCTATTTTTGAAACCCCAACAACCTTACCTCCATTCAGAGATGTATAGCACCATATACATGTTGAGGATAAGAGTAAGCCGGTCAATGTCAGACCTTATAGAAATATCCTCATTTTAAAAAAAATGAGATTGAAAAATTAGTAAAGGAGATGTTTGATCAAGGAATAATTCAGCATAGCTCTAGTCCTTATTCTTCTCTAGTTTTACTAGTTAAGAAAAAGGATGGAACATGGCGGTTTTGAATTAATTATCGAGCACTAAACAACATTACGATAAAGAATAAATTTCCTATTCCTACTATCGATGAGCTACTGGATGAGTTAAATGGAGCAACATATTTCTCAAAGTTGGACTTAAGAGCGGGATATCATCAAATTCGTATGTACCCAACAGATGTGCCTAAAACTGCTTTGAGAACACATGAGGGACACTATGAATTTTTAGTGATGCCGTTTGGTTTGACTAATACTCCATCAATGTTTCAGACAATTATGAACAGATTATTTGAACCTTACTTAAGAAAATTTATTATAGTTTTCTTCGATGACATTTTAGTCTACAGTAAGGATCTACAGACACACTTGAAGCATTTATCTTTAGCTTCACAGTGTTTACAAGATAGTCAATTTTATGTGAAAAGAAGCAAGTGTTGCTTTGCTCAGTCCAAAATAGAGTATCTGGGACATGTGGTATCTAAGGCAGGAGTGGAACCAGATCAGGAAAAGATCGAAGCAATTCAAAAATGGCCTCAACCTTCATCTCTCAAACAGTTGAGGGGATTCTTGGGATTAGCCGGTTATTACAGAAGGTTTGTTAAGGGCTATGCTACTATTGCTAGTCCTCTCACAAATTTACTCAGGAAGGATGCATTTGTCTCGACGGAGGATTCTACCAAGGCTTTTCAAATTCTTAAACAAGGATTGATATCAGCTCCTATTTTATGACTAACCAATTTTTCTAAACAATTTGTGGTGGAAACGGATGCTTCTGGGATTGGAATTGGAGCAGTGTTATTACAAGAGGAACATCCTATCAGCTATTTTAGTAAGAAGTTAACTATTACTATGCAAAAGGCCTCAGTCTATGTGAGAGAAATGTTTGCTATTGTGGAAGTTGTGCGGAAATGGAGACAATATTTGTTAGGACAACATTTTGTTATAAGGAGTGATCATCAGAGCCTAAAGAGATTCTTACTCAGGTTATCCAAACCCCTGAACAACATCAGTATGTGACAAAGTTGTTGGGGGTATGATTTCTCTATTATCTACAAGACTGGTACTGAAAATAGAATTGCTGATGCTTTATCTAGATTACAAGTCACAAAGGGTATTTTTTGTGGAATTACAATGCCTATTTTTAATCTCGTTGATGATATTAAAAGAGAATATCAAGTTAATGAGCAATTGCAGCAACTGGTAAAGAAGGTGGTTGAAAAGTCTTCTCAAGTGGAGGGACTAGTACTCAGGAACGAAATGTTATATAAGGGTAGTCGATTATTCCTTAATTCTGATTCCAATCTAATTCCACTACTATTACGGGAGTTCCATGAGACAACGGTAGGTGGACATTTGGGAGTATTGAAAACATACAAGCGCATTGGAGCGGAGTTTACTTGGGATAGAATGAAGAGGGCAGTTGAAGAATTCGTACGGAACTGTAAGCTATGCCAACAAGTCAAGTATTGTACTTCTTTAGTCTCTGGCCTATTACAACCTCTACCTATTCCTGATCGAGTTTGGAAAGATATTTCTATGGATTTTGTGAATTCCCTTCCTAATTCCAATGGATTTACAGTAATATTGGTAGTTGTTGATCGTCTTACCAAATATTGTCATTTTGGAGCACTTCCCGCTCACTACAATGTCCATAAGGTGGCCAGACTATTCGTGGATATGGTAGTCAAAATGCATGGGTTCCCAAGAACTATTGTGTCAGATAGAGACGCTATTTTCCTAAGTTCATTTTGGAGGGAACTTTTTCGCCTCAGTGAAACGAAGTTATGCATGAGTTCGTCTTATCATCCTCAAACAGATGGCCAAACTGAGGTTGTTAATCGATGCATGCAACAATACCTAAGGTGTTTTGCTATGGATAAACCCATCAGATATTTACCATGGGTGGAATATTCCTACAATACTTCATATCATTCTAGTTCCAAATTGACACCATTTGAAGTTGTATATGGCAGGAAACCCCCTATGATTCCTGCTTATACTAGAAGTCAATCTCGGGTGGAGGCTGTTGACTCATAACTCTTGGATAGAGATGAGGTATTGAGATTATTAAAGCTCAACTTATGTCGAGCTCAACAGAGAATGAAATCCTTGACAGATTTACATCGGATTGACATAGAATTTGCAGTTGGGGACTTGGTTTTTGTCAAATTACAACCTTATAAGCAGATATCTCTGGTTCAGAAAGGACTGCATAAGCTATCACCTAAGTTTTTTTATCCATTTTTTCAATACGGAAACGGATAGGATCTGTTGCTTATGAGTTAGATTTATCCCCTAACTCTAAAATTCATTCTGTATTTCACGTATCGAAGTGAAAGCTCATGGTATGGATACTACTGGAGTGCCATTACCTGAACTATCTAGTGACCTTGGCCCTATTGTTATGCCTGTCGCTATAATAGCTACACGAGTTCAAAAATGGCATGGCCGTTTTTATCCTCAGGTGTTGGTCCAATGGTCGGAAAAAGACCCTGCAGACACAACTTGGGAAGATTTTAAGTGGTTTCACACTAATTTTCCTAATTTCGACATTGAGGACGATGTTTTTTCTTTATCGGGGGGAGAAAATGTTATGTCCCAGAAGTTAAAATCTATAGAAAAGGAGAAGCGGGAAGCACAGGAAGCAGAAGAAATATCAGAAGAAATAGAAGCATCAAAAGAAATAAAAGCAACAGAAGCACAGGAAGCAGAAGAAATATCAAAAGAAACAGAAGCGTCAGAAGCACAGGAAGATGCAGCGCAAAAAGAAGGAGAGGACCAGCAAAACAGTGAAGAAGTTAGAGAAGATCACAGAGTGGTGAAGAAAACGACAACCAGCAAAACGACAAAGAAAGCAGAAGAGAAGAAAGCGGAGGAGTCAAGACTGAAGAAACCAGTAAAAGACATTGAAGAAAACCGAAGTTTTTTAGTGATTTCGTGATGTAAAACAAAAAGGGAGGAGCATATAAAAAGGGAAGAAGTGTAATAGGGACTAATCTGGACATTTTTGGAATAACAAACTCCTTGCGGGTTGAGGAGTCCTTAGGAGCTCGAAATCCTGGCAGCTTTCTTCCTTCAGTAGCTTGTCTCTTCTTTCTTCTACATTGTTGAGTTCTTGAGTCTTCAAGCTTCTTCACCTCGTTCCTTGTTGTCTCGGCTCCGATCATTCCTCATCAGAAAACTGGGATCACGGCGGACAGTTTTGACTCCAGTGTCGACAGGAACAGCAAACCCTAAGTCCCACAAAAAGAAGAAGAGAAGTGAGAGGGAGGTGAGAGAAAAATCACAATTGCCTTTTATATTTTAGTGGACGGATTCTACGAGGTGTTCGGACAGAAGGAAAGCGCGCGTGGGCTATCGGCAGATTGGGCTTCAACAGTAACAGTATACAGTAATCTTTTCCATTTACAAAGAATTAATCAGAAAGTTAAGAAAAGTTGAAAATGAGTGCAACAAAGTCCAGCAGTCCAACAACGGTGTCACACCTTGTTGCCCCTTTAAAGTCAAGGATCTACCTGTGAGGTCCATGGATGGTGATAGGAGAGACAAGGAGCGAACAATCATAGGGAAAAAGAATGGTCTCACCAAGGTCAGATTCCTCTCTTTGTGCCAGCATCGACGCTCAATTTCCAACTACACAGACACACACAAAGCTCAATCCACATACATCACCGAATTTGTGTCGATGCAAGGAGTGCAATCATACCTTCTGATGGTGAAATGGTCGTCGGAATTGCTGCCGCGAAGTTGCCCTGGCGCTGCTGTCGCTGCGTGATGGAGAGACGAAGGGGGCGGCACTGTAGTGATACAGTGAGAGAGAAGAGAAGGTTTTTATATAAAAGGAAGGACATGTGTCGCGATCAGAGCGGTCGATCAAAAACTTATTTTTTTATTTTCGTTTATTAATTCCCACTATGAGAAAAGACGAACATGACCTTGTTAGTTCGAAAAAATTTTAGATATGCCACTCTGGGCTTTTGGGTTTGGAATGGGCCATGACATCGGTGGCACCCAATCTTTGTCCTAGGTGGTGAGGTTGATTTCTACTAAGGACCCGAATATGTCGGCTAAGTCATGGTTCGTTTGATGTCGAGATCATCCCTATATTAAATTAAGATATGCACAATTCTGTAGTTTGATACTTTAACTTACATACATATTACCATTTACTTCTTTTCATTTTGTGTTCCTCATAGTGTCTTCCATTTCCTATGGTCCTTGAGAGAGAGAGAGAGAGAGAGAGAGAGAGAGAGAGAGAAGAGAGAGAGATAATGCAGCCATCCCTCTCTTAATCTTCTTTTATACGGGTTATCTATGTGTAATTCAAGTCATAGTCAACTTAATCTCTTTTTATTTTTTCCATATCCCATAATCAATCCTTCTCAGAGTGCATTTCAAAGTTCGAAAAGTACAACACGGTCCACGTCTATCTAGGATACAGTCCGTGTGGTGAACTTTGTGCAATACGGGTCATGTGCCACGTGGACAGGGTCTATGTTCTTATATTGATTCAGTTTTTTGGCAACACGACCCGCATCCTAATTGGACAAGGTCCATGTTGTTCATTTCTTTAATTTATTTTAATTGCGGTAATTTGCTGGGTATTACATAATAACCTCCTTAAAAATAAATTTGTCCTTGAATTCAGCGATGCTAACTATCAATGGTTCATTTTTACTCTCATAATTAGATTTAGCAAGGGTACCTAGGGTGTCATAGAGATGTGGCTCTAGTTCAGCTTGCATGCACAGGCTCTTCCTGTTACCATCCTTGGAGCACTTCTCTTCCTTGGGGTCCTTACTTATCTCCTTCATTTTTAGGCACTCATTTATGAAGTAACCAAATTTATCACAAAGGAGGCATGCTCCGAATTGTCAGTGGCATTCAGAGTCTCTTGTCCTATTTTTGTAGTGGTGGTTCCTCGTGAGGCACA
This sequence comes from Pontederia paniculata, assembly GCA_001647135.1. NCBI lineage: Eukaryota > Viridiplantae > Streptophyta > Magnoliopsida > Commelinales > Pontederiaceae > Pontederia > Pontederia paniculata. The sequence continues at coordinate 8,012 of LTAE01003196.1, forward strand.
TAGGGTCGTGAAAATTCATCTTAGCAGTGATCCCTCTAATTACGAGCCTTGGTTTGTCTCCGCTCTTGTTCTGGTGGTTGGAGCTAGGCCTTCCCTTTCAGCTCCTTCTGGCGATCAACATCGTCCCTTTCCAATCTTCGCTAATTTTGATGTGTCATTAAAGGTATTATAATTGCTCCCAATGGCTTTGGTTCTCAGTTCTGGGCTCAGGCCTTGGATGAAATGGTCTGCCCGTTCTCATTCATCCTTCTTCAGGATACAGTACTTTTCTAATTGGATGAACTTGTCCAAGTACTGGGACACATTAGATTATCATATCACAATTCTAGGTATTCCTGCTGCTTCAAGTATCTTTGAAATCCTTCAAGGCAACAATATCTTGATCAGTGGAGTTAGTAAGCTTGGTGATTTGCCACCAGTCCTTCACGTCCTTCATGAGATAGTGTGCAACATAAAGAACCTTTTGGTATGTAGAGAATTGCATGAGCGCGAAGGTTTCCTCCATGGTGTCCATCCACTACTTGATTTCTTCAGAGCCATCATTTATATTAAACTTCGGAAGGTGGAGTTTTAGGAATTGTTGAATTGTATCCCCAGGAGCATGCATTTGTTGATTCTGTTGTCCTCCCTGAGCTCGACTACCATGAGCCTCGCTATACTCCTCCTGATTAGCTCTCCCTTTCAGTTAGGAACACGCAAAGGAGGCATCTGCATTCAAAGTCAGTAAAGAAATATTTAAATATTAATTTCTCTATCGATAACCTTCTTAGGAGTTGACCTATACTTTTCCTTGATGGCATTGTGATGGTTCGTGATGCTTGCATATGGACTTCAATTTCTTTGGGATAACTAAGAAGTGTCTCTCATTAGGCACTAATACCTTATTGTGATGATCCCAAATTCATACCCCACCACATGGCGGAATACTAACTTGGAGACGCTAGGAATAACTTTAAAATTAAACTCTTTTAATAAGTCTAGCCAAATGAAACATTTCTTTTTCATCGTTCAAAATTAAGAAAAGACAAAACTAATAAAACTTAGTAAAAAATAATTTGACATTAGACTTGACTAAAGATAGACTCGTCATGTGCAAGCTATCATATCACGAACGTCTGCATCATCAGTGCCACCACCTATTAGTTACATTCATTGCCATCGGGATCAAAAGCAGGGGAGACAATTCTCCAATGAGCAATGAAGCTCAATATGTAAAGGATAATATTCAGTAGAGAAAATCATATAAATAGATATCATGAGGGAAAATAAATAATACTTCGTCTTTCATTTACTTTATCTTTACCTTTACCATTTCATTCATTGATCAATTACATGTTCAGTTACAAGAACCTCAATGCATTGCTTTGAGATAATTCCAATTATTTTCACTTCAATAGGTTTAAGCTCAATTCAGTCTTTTTTTCCTTAAGATCCTTTATTGTTTTAATAATTCTTTGTCCTAAGTTATTAACTTATAACAATCAGTCATTAGTGAACAAGCATGAAGGTCATTGGCTTGTGCCCTGGTGCCATTAAGGCTAGCAAGGTTTGTAAATTCAATAGACAGTTGAACTTGAGAAATTCAGTTACAGTTATTCCCTAAAAATTCCATGAGCAATCATTCTAGTAGGAATCCAGTGAATCCGAGAAACCTCTTTGCAGAAATATCAACAGAACCAGTGAACCTGAGAAACCCTTTTTACAGTAATTTCAACATGAACTAGTGAACCTAAGAAACCCCTTGCAGTAGTTTCAGTAGGAACTAGTGAACCTGGGAACCCAGTTTTCAAAAAAATCCAACAAGAACTAGTAATACCGAGAAACCTCTTTGCAAAAGTTTCAACTGGAATCAATTGTAGTTGCTCCTGAAGGAATACAATTGCTCCACGTTTGAGTCCGACGTTGATAGTTCACCAAGAATCAAATCATAACAACATGGATAATTCATGCATATGCAACATTCTTCTTCTACACCATATTATCATTTAAATCTAGCGTTCTTGTTTCATGTAATAATCAGTAATCCAATCAATAAAAATAGTATTAGCTTACCTGGAAAGAGAACATATCCCGCGTTCGAAACGGACATGGTCCATTTCCGAATCAAAATGAGCAATTGTCTTTTATTGGAACACGACCTCTGTGGTGCAATGAAATAGTCTATTTTCCTCTGTGGATTCATGTTACCAAGGCGTAGTCGGTGTTCGACCCAACCCACATTCAGCCCAGACACGACCCATGTTAGGGCAACATGATTGTGCCAAGCACTTTCCAATTCATCTGACGTGATCGACTTTAGAGACTCGGCCCACATCCAGTTCACACAGGGTCCATATTAGGGTGATGCGAGCCATGTCCAACGTTTAGGTTGCGGGTGTCGCCATCTTTTCAAAAAACACGACCCATTTTCGAGAAGCACACCACCCCTGTTCAGGTAAGAATGCTACCGTTTGTTCATTTGTTTTCTTGCTCTAGTGACGTTGAGTCACATAACCTGCGTCAAGGTGCGACGCGATCCATTTTCGAGGGCTCTAAGATGATCCATCAACATGGTTGATTCTTCAATAATCGACATGGTCCGCATCAAGGTGCAACGTTGTCTATTTCCTCCGCTCTGGTGACGTTTGGAAAGAGCATGGCCCATGTGCAAGGGCGTGGCCATTCGCATGGTGAGAGAACATGGCTCATGTTCTATCTGTCGTCATCATTTCTATCACGTGAATAGTAACTTAGACTTTAATATAAAACATAATCATAATTACTTTTCAGGTAAAGCCTCTAATCTATCACTTCATATGAAGGTCTCTAAGATTGATCCCCCTAACTATATACCTGATTTTGGTGTTAATCTTTCTTCCGTATTGATCCTCCTCATTCATTGTTCCTCCTATTCTAACCCACTAGGAGAGAGAAAGGGAGAGAGAGATAGATAATGTAGCCATCCCCTTTCTTAACTTCCTTTTATAGGGATTATCTAGGTGTAATCCAAGTCAGAGCCAACTTAGTCTCTTTTTACTTTTGTGTAATCCCATAATTAGTTTAATAATTATCCTTCTAGAAGTGCATTTCAAAGTCTGAAAAGTACAACATGACCCGCGTCTATCTAGAATGTGGTCCATGTGGCAGACTTAGTGCAATACGAGCCATGTCCAACTATCTGTGTTCTTATATTGATTCATTTTTTTGGCAACAAGGCCCGCATCCTGATTGGCACTATCCATGTTGTTTATTTCTGTAACTAATTGTAATTGCAGTAGTTTGTTGGGTATTACACTATTTAGTAGGGTACACTTCCAGTAGATCCCTTTCAACATGGGTTTATCGAAAGTGTACCTCTTAAGGGTACGCCATGTCTCCCATCTTATAAATCGTTGGATATGAGATGTGCGGTTAAAAATAGACAATCACTTTAAGATTCATAACTTTTTATTTATTTTTATCAATCACATATATCATATTCAATTGTCTAAAAGATAGGAGACACAATGTGTCCTACTTAAGTAGGGTAAACTTCCATTAAATTATTTTCTGCACAGATTTAATGTATGTGTACCCTACTTAAGTAAGGTACATCATTTATCCTATCTTATTAACTATTGGATATGGGATGTGTACCTTACTTAAGTAATATTCATATTTTTTTACTTATTTTTGTCAACCACATATCTCATATTCAACGATTCAAAAGATAGCAAACATGATATACCTTACTTAAGTAGGTATGCTTTCACTAAATCTTTTTTTGCAAAGGTTTAATGAAAGTGTACTCTTCTTAAGTAGGCTATATCCTATCTCCTACCATATAAATCGTTGAATATGAAATGTGCAGTTAAAAATAGATAGGTCAATTTAAGATTCATATATTTTACTTATTTTTATCAATCACATATCTCAGATTCAATGGTCCAAAAGATAGGAGACACGATCTATTTTACTTAAGTAAAGTACACGTCCATTAAATCCTTTTCTGCACATTACTAAATTGTCCCACTCATACAAATAGTAGGCAAGTTACATAAACGAGCTATACTTGCATTTTGTTGCTGATATAGCCCATTTTTATTTTTATTTTTATTTTTATTTTTTGAAAGGCCATCAATTTTAAAATTAACTCTATTCTGATTTGCCTCACTACCGCCCGCCAAATGCACGCTATTCAGCCCGCCCCTGCTTGCCGCGTCGGATCTTTTGAATGTTTCCTGACACAATGTCTGTGAAAATTGATCTTGAAGATACCAACGAAGAATCTTGCAAGGAACCCAGTGATATAATGAGTCAATGACGCAACTTTGCTATTCTTCTTGAATTGAATTAGAACTTTGAATGTATAGCATTACTAGTGACACTCTAAATATTATTTTCAGCATAAGTCATATGAATAGTCCAAATTATGGTAGCAGAGGCACTCCTTTAAAAATCCACTAATATCATTTTTCTATATCTTATGCTAAGATGTATAATTCAGTATAGATTGCAACTTCTCGCCGTTAAGATGTTAGTAGACCAATTTTGCGTGCACGCCTTACACTAGCAAATGTAGCGTTATTTAGTTGATTTTAGCCTTATTAATGTGTAATGCACTAAGTTGAAGTTCTAGGCATGCTTCTAGAAAAAAATTCATAATCTTCTCTCAAACAAACCTGGTAAGATTATAAGGAAAGAAGATTATAAAAATACAATTTAACCAAAGTTCATTCTTCACACATTTTAGGTGTGTATGCTTTCAAGAATACATCACTGGAACCTAGTGACAGTTTTAGGCTACTGCCAACAGGAAGGAAATAATATACTTGTTTATGAATTTATGCATAATAAAACCTTGAAGGTGGAGCATCTTCATGGTAAGTCTCATGTTAATCCTACTCACATATTATATTCATTGTAGCATAAATTGTATATCTCGCTTTACAAGACCTTCATTCGAAAAGAGAAAAGACTCAAATGTATAAAGCATAAGGTTTAAATTCTGAAAAGTACCTTGTGTGTGAAATATTAGTAATTTTTATAGGATAACAATTAGAGTCTTCAAATAGTTAACAAGTATCGTGTATCTTCATATTGGTTGTTCTCCAACCATTATCCACAAGGATATTAAAATGAGCAACATACTTGTCGATGCTTACATGAGAGCTAAGGTCTAGTCTCTCAAAACCTGCACTGGATGAGTCACACATCTTTAGTGTTGTTAGGAGAACATTGGGGTATTTAAGCGATGAGCGAGGTCGAGGCCTGGCGCAACTAGCAACGGTGAGCGGGGGCGGGGGGGTGCTGTGATGACATGGCATAAGGACACGATCATGCCCTATTTTGATGAGGAGAGAGGAGGTCCATTTGGTTTTTACATTTTAAGGTCGAACTGGATGTGAACCGCTCAATATTTTATTCAAACACGATGGTAGATATTAGATCTAATGGTTATGAATGCAAGGTACATGGTGTACCCTATACACCACCATTAAATCATATTTTATAATATATTTATATATTACAATATAAAGTAACTATGTTGAGACTAAATCGATACCAAATCCAATTTTGGCTCAAAGATATTGTGGATCAAGTCAACTTCTAGGAAATCCTTGTCGAGCTAGCTCGTGCTCATGCCTCATTGAAATTAAAGAACACGTATGCATGCACCTAAATAAAACTCTTACTTGAGTTCTTTTTTGCAAAGATTAATAAAATTTTATTTGATGTTTGGTTGTCATGAATTCAATTGATGATGAAAAACTTCAAAGTTAATCATTTTCTCAATTTTAAGATTGCACCAACTAAATATTAGTGTATCTTTTTTCCTTTATCAATCTAGTTCAAAATAAAGGAAATGTCTTGACATCTATTAGTTTGGTAGTGTTTAGATTCTTATTCAATGATAACAGATGAGTATAGACAGGTGATAGCAAGGTAAATGACTTATAAACAAGCCAACAATTTGTAGAGAACCTACAAATTATTTTGCCTAACTTTCTCCCTGCCTTGCAATGAAAGGATTCTCGAGAATCCTCCACTTGTGAGCCCTGGTCGTGGCTTGTGCACTCTCACTGACATATTGGCGAGACCTCCAAAGACTCATGATCCTTTCAAAGTCACCCCAAAGCTACTCTCAAAGTCACATCAAAGTTACTAATGAGATAAGTCAAAGATAATCAGATAATCCACTTTGACTAAGTATTGCATTAATAATAACAATGTTGCATAAAATAATTGATGATGAATGATGTTGAATGGAAAGAAAGCCAAGATGATTTATGATGAATGATAGGAAAGGAAATCATTGCAAAGAATTATCGATTTATGAATGCAAAGAAAGTAAAGTATGACAAAGATGGTGAAAGATTAATGATATGGGAAAAATTGATGTTTGACTATCTTTGATGATATTGTCTTAGCTTATTCTTATGCTTTATTTTATCATGAAATGTATTATATAGTGTGTCTTGTACATTGGGATTTGTAGGTCACGGGAGAATTGTCTCCCTTGCTTTGGATCTTGCAAGTGACTGATTTGTAGTGATATGCTAGTTGGTGGCGCATGCGACGACAGATGCTCGTGATGGATCTTGCTTGTACATGAGTTAATGTTTCTAGGTTTAGGTGTCTCCTTTTCACTTTCTTACCAGTTGTCTTAGTTTTATCAAAACATGTATGAGACAACATAATGGTTTTAGACTTTTGCTCATTTTCCTTTTTATGGAAGGGTTTTAGTTTTGAAGTTTTTATTTATTCTGCATTCTGTTGACTAGTCAAATGATCAACCATAAAGTCAAGCAAAGCATAACATAGATTCCGTAGCATCTCTGGTAAGGAATTTTGCCATGTGATGGGGGTGTGTTTCTGGAGACATTTTAGTTAGATATTAGAGCCTAAAGTGGGACTCTCTTGACGTCCCATTGTACCCAGAGTCTCATGTGCAAGCATCACGAGCAAACTTAACACCATCAAGTAAATCTATGACCTAAGCGTATTTGGGAGGGTATTATGTTTTCCTCTTATAAGCCAAGTATGGACCTTGATCTTAACATCAATGTTAATGCAATGAAAGATTATAAAAGATTCTTAAGTCTCTTTAATTTTGATGATTTAAAGACAATGGAAAAATTGAATTATGTTATGATATGCCTCACTCAAGGAATGAAACAAAGATTTATTATTCGTTGACGATGAAATAGATATGAAGTATGACCCCTAAGTTTAGTTCTCATAGAAATTAGATTTACCTTGGAAAAAGGCATATGATGGAAATATTGATATGATGTCATGTCATGCTAATTAATGATATAATTCGATTATTAAGGAGGTTATTTAGGGACATGATGAATCAAGAATGATTGTTAAGGAGTAAAAGACTATTAATGTGATTTTTGCAAATAAATTTAAAGACTATTAATTGATTTGTGATGGTAGATTTTTCTCCATTATACTAAAAACTAATATGTGGATAAGATAAGGATCAACCATATTCACTAAATAAATGATGAGGTCATCATGCATTATAAAGTTTGGGAGCGACAATGTTATTAATGATTGATGACTGATAGGACAATTGTTATCTAGTTCTTATTGACTGACTTTCTTCTCGTCTTGCAACAAAAGGATTCCTCAAGCATCCTCCCCTTGTGGGACTCAATCGTGGTTTGTGCCTCCAACCGACTTATTATTAACAAGACCTTCAAAGACTCATGAACCTTTCAATATCACCCCAAAGCAATTCTCAAAATCACCTCAAAGTTACTAATAAGATAAGTAAAAACAAAATTAGATAATACACTTGAACTAAATATTGCATTGATCATAACAACATTGCATAAGATGATTGATGATGAATGATGTTGAATGAAAAAAAAAGCCATGATAATTGATGATGAATGATAGGAAAGGAGAGTATCACAAAGAATGATTGATTGTTGAATGAATGATGAGTGTTAGTTAAGACAATAGAGTATCGCAAATATGATGAAAAGTTAAAGATATGAAAATATTATCTATGTTTTGTTTATTCCTATGTTTGAGTATTTTTTATGATACGTCTTAGTTTATTCCTATGCTTTGTTTATCATGAAAAATATTATCTATTGTGCCTAATTTATAGATCATAAGAGAATTGCTCCTGCTTTAGATCTTGCAGGTGAGTGATCCTATAGTGATATGCTAGCTGGTAGTGCATGCGGTGATCAGTGCTCGTGATACATGCTAATTACACATGAGTTAATGGTTATAGATTTAAGTGTCTCTTTTTAATTTTTTTTTCATCAAGTTGTATTAGTTTTATCAGAGTATGTATGAACATCATAATTATTTTAGACTTTCGCATATTTTTTATTTTATGAAAGAGTTTTAGTTTTAAATTTTTTATTTGTTCCATATTCTATTGGTCGGTCAAATGATCAACCATAAATTCAAGCAAAACATACATAGATGTCGTAGCCTCTAGTAAGTCATTCTGCCATGTGACAGAGTATGTCTCTAGCAGTGATAAATTAAATTTAGCCATATCTCTAATTTTACTTATTCTTCTCATAATCAAAATTAATAATTTGATCATGAGTTGATTAATATTGATCCTATTAAAGTTTCGACTACCGTAGTTTGTAAGGTATACATCTATCCCGCAATATAATTTTCAATTGATGTTGAAATCCATAATTTAGATCTCAATGCCAAGATGAATTGTTTATATAATTAGAAGGCTTTTTCAATAGATTTAATAAAAACGTACTATGTTTAAATAGAGTCTATTTAAATAGAGTATACTTTGTCTTTTATTTTATGTATCGTTGAATTTGAGATATGTGGTTAAAAATAAATAATTTACTTAAAATTCATATTTTCAATTATTTTTTAAATCATAAATTTAAAATTCAATAATTCAAGAGTTATAATAGGACATTAGATTTTTAATATAAAGTTGCATGATAAAAATTCTTAATTGCTTTATATAATAATCATTCGATTTTTTTTTTTGCAATAATACAGCTTACGTAGTAATAACAGTAGTGGAGCACGTGGTGCTCGGCGCGCATTGATTGGAGATGAAAAGTGGCTTTGTCAATATCAATAAAAATATAAAATGACTTTGTCTCGTAGGGACATAAACTAGTAAACAAATGCATATATATGACACCTCTAAAATTAATATTATTAGAGCATGCAACGGTTATATTGCATACAAAATGTACCATTTGAATGGTTAAATATAACAAAATTACGTGCCAAAGTATATGTCATTTGAGTATATAATTTTCTCATTCATTATTTTGAAGCAAAGTATGTTAATTTAAAAATTATAATAATATTTCAAAAATAAGTTGATTAAATTCGTGTGTTCCACGTATACGAAACATTACTGTTTCTTTCTATCATTTAATATGAAATTTTGTCCTTATATATATATGTATATCAGTATGTGTGATCTCATTTAGACATTTGGCTTTATTATTTGCGTACACTACGATTAAAAGATTTAAATATTTATAGTTGTATGATTGTTTCCTTAATACCCAGATGCTATTAATTTTTCGTTTCACATGTGTTTTATTATGGAAAGCTAAATAAAAGATTTAAATATTTATAGTTTTATTATTGTTTCATAAAAGTTTTATTATGTTAATGAAAAATAATAAGCATTTCCACTGGGAGAATAAATTTAATTTTTGTTTATTCCGAGTTCCTGCTCTGATATCCTCCACTTCTCTCTCTCTCTCTCTCTCTCTCTCTCTCTCTCTCTCTCCACTTCTTCTCTTGATACTCTTATTACTCTTCTGATTCAAGAAATTTTATCAAACGACATGTCGACGAAACGCACTGCAAATAAGATTCCAAGGATGGCCGCCTCCGCCGCCTGCCGTCGCCGCTTCTCCTCCTCCTCCGCCTCCGCCACCTAATTCTCCTCCTTCTCGAGGTTCTCCTCCGCCTTCCGGCGACGCCCTTCGCCGGCTTTGCCCTTCGCCGGCTGCTTCAATGTTTGCTACTCACAGATAAACCCGAAAGATTCCAACTCTGCATTCCCTTTGATTTCTTTCTTTCGGGCTTCCCCAAAACCCTTCTTGTGACCTGATCTCGGAAAGTGCGGCGGTTTCCCGTTAGTTCTCAAACGGCTGGGGATGTGTGCTGCTGCCCCTTTGCAATCCCTTTGACGCCGGCCGACCGACGGATCGGCCTCCCGCGCCTTGATTGAGGCGAAGCCCTCGATGGCGGAGGACGACAACAGAAATCGTCAACACCACCAGCAGCAGGCGCAGCCCCAGCGGGCTCCTGGCGGGTGCAACCCCGTCAAAAAGCCGGGGCCGGTTACCATGGACCACGTCCTCCTCGCCCTCCGAGAAACGAAAGAGGACCGCGAAGTCCGAATCCGTAGCCTCTTCAGCTTCTTCGACGCCACTGGAAACGGGTACCTGGACTACCCCCAGATTGAGACAGGACTCTCTGCGCTCAGGATCCCCACCGAGTACAAGTATGCAAGAGACCTCCTCAAGGTCTGTGACGCCAACCGCGATGGCCGCGTCGACTACCAGGAGTTCCGCCGCTACATGGACGACAAGGAGCTCGAGCTTTACCGCATCTTCCAGGCGATTGACGTCGAGCACAACGGTTGCATCTTACCTGAAGAACTCTGGGACGCACTCGTCAAGGCAGGTAAACATATAAAATAACTGGTTTCTTTGACCACATTATTTCATCTCTCGATTGCTTGCAAATGTAGGCATTGTGACTGGGAACATATGGCTCCACAATTTCTTTTTAGAGGTTATTATTATTTTGTCACAAACTAAAATAGAAAATTCATCCATCACATTTGTCACCAAAACAATGCCACTTTTGAAACTTTTTAAATCCCATTGAAGTTGTTCCACAAAGTTGAAAATCATAGTTGATAGGGAGACAAAGCTAATAGCCTTTCTCATATGATAATAACTAACAACTCGAAATCAATTAACCTGTCTGAAAGACATAATGTCTATCACGGGGCAAAATTGGTCCAACAAGGATTTTTCTAATTTCTGAGCCGTCAATTTTTTAGCTGCTGGGGCTTAATCCGACATCACATCAATTAAAGCCCCGCTGGGATGAGGCAAATACGACAAAGTTAGATAAATTTGCTTCTTACGACTGCTTCCACCTGGATAAGTTCATATTCAAGCTGCTTTTAATTTATATGAAGTAGTTAGGTAAAAGGTAGGCCTTTTTCTTTTGATGACTGTTTTTAACTGACTATAGAGGTATGTTGGTCTCTGTAAAATGAAGCAACTTGAGTCTCTCCCTAGACTCCCTTTGTTATGAAGAAGAAAATGCCCCTCCATATCTTTCTAAACAAAATATCCTTCTATGTTAGGCCTTCTTTTACGATTAGGATAAATATGAATCCCTAGACAAAGAGGCAAAATACAGAAAGAAATTTCCTGATTGCTAGCAGATCAAGTGCTTAACTTTTGAACCTTTTAAGACTGTTATCCTAATACTACATTTCGTGGTGCATGCGATTGTATGTTCTCTGGAAATATATTTACAAGCATATTTTTAATATATTTTTCTAAGCATTTAACTGGATATGATTATTAGGTACTTACTAAAGTAAATATATTTCATAAAGGACTACTCAGTTACAAGCAGTTGGTTGATAATTATTATTAAATCTGAATGATGCTTTTATTTGATATTTTCATTGGAAGTAGAATTAACAGAACTGCCTAAAGGTGCCCACCTCTATGAATAAGTGCTCTTAGTGCCTTGTTTTGTGACCTTTGACTAAGTGGATCCTTAGTGGCTAGCTAGACAAGAAGTTATCTTTTCTGAAAAAGCATGAATGGTTATCTTGAGTAACCATCCAGATTTAGTAAGATAAAATTATATTACATGCAAATTACAAGAATAAGCTCAATTTCCCCAATCTCTCAAAAAACTCTTTGCTTAGAGAACAATGTTGCCCACATAACATCTTTCTTCCCTGAAGATGCACCCGTTGAGTTGTGTCCAGATTGACCACAAAAAAGCAAAAGGTGCTGCCCACAGACTTCTTGTGACATAGACTTGGTAATTTGAATCATGTCCGCCTGATCTGAAGCTCCTCCAGAAATCATCGGCTGAATTGAAATTAGCCCAAGACATCCAGATTGCAGCCACACCTCCTTCGAGACTGCGCAATCAAAAAATAGGTGATTGATATCTTTTTTTTTTTTTTTGAAAGGAAGGTGATTGATATCTTCATCCACTGTCTTGCAAGAAAACATGAGGTGTCTGCCATTGGTGCCCATCGGAGACGATAACATATAGTTGGAAATCTCGAACGCCGCAGTAACCAAGCCAAGAATATTATCCTCATTGGGAGTTTTCTTTGCCTTATCATGCTGCAATATGTGCGGAAGCATACTGTCATCTAATCTATTATCATTATCTAGAATTTTGTAAGCTATCTTTAGAGAAAAATTCTTTGTGTTCCACTTCCACTCATCCTTTTGTAAACTATTAGGAGCTAAATTCCCTAGTAGTCTAAATACGAGCATAAATTCCTCAACCCTCTGGTCTAAAAGTCCATTAGCAAGTTAAGGGGTCCAAACACCATTGCTCAACATGTTCCCCAACCAGCAGTTAGCTATTGTTGCTTGTCTATCCTGTGCCAAAGCAAATAATCTTATAAAAAGTCTACATAGCGGATCATTGCTAGCCCAAGAATCCCCCCAAAAACTTTGAATCTGTCTCCCAATGTAGCCATGAAAAATGGTCGTAATTTTATCATGGTTGTCAATACCTTCCAAAAGGATGAGGCACCCATCACAACTTCTACTCTTTTTTCCCATGATAAGGTGTGACCATGACACGCCAATATCACCGAAGACCATATGTCATCAACTTGACCCATGATCCGAACAATCCATTTGGTGAGCAAAGCTTCATTCATAATTGTGAGAGGGTGAATCCCTAAGCCCCCCTCAGATGTTGGTCTACACACCTCAGACCATGCTACTAGATGCATTCTTCGCCAAACAAATTGTTCTCGTAAAGTGTCTATGTGCCGCAGAACCCCCTTAGGCAACTTGAACACTGGCATGTAATATACCGCTATTGATGACAAGACATATTTGATCAATATTCGGCAGCCACCCATTGGGAGCAATCTGGAACATCATCCTTGCAACTGTCGCTCCACACGTTGAGTCCAATTGCGAGATAATATCTTTCCGTCCGATAGACGAAGTCTCGAGTAGTTCAGTGGTAGACTACTTTTTGTCGTGCGCAACTCCAAAAAAACCCAATTGGCCTCATTGTCTTCCGTTCCGAATGGAACAAATGAGGACTATGAGTGATTGATTTTTTAAGCTAGAGAAATCACCAAAAACATCGATAATAAGAGATTCGCTGAGTCGCCGAGATAGAGCCCTTTGGGGAAAATGTCGTTAGCATATTGTAAAAGGGCCATTATAATACATTGATCTTGTATTTGGGAGAATCCATATAGTATTCTGGACCCAGCAGACGGTCGGACCACCATTGATTAGGACAGAGAAAGAAACGTGCATACACACTGTTTCTTCCAAGAGATCCATAATGAAGGAAAACCGCCGCGTTGAAGGGAGATCCATACGAATGATTAGTTCAATGAATTATATGCTTTGGAGAAGTCAACCTTTCAAATGCATGAAGAACCTTTTCTTCCGAGAATGAGTGCACTGAGTTACTTGCTTGTTGTTCATTTATTTGTGGCATGTTAGTTCCGCACCATTTCCATTCACCAGCTTGGTGTCTTCAAGTGAACTCCCGAAGTAGTCGGTCGCAGCTGCCCCAACACTCTCACGACCAGCTAATTCGGCATCTCTTACTTTAATTTGATTAATATAATTGGACCTGCGGTGACCACTTGCGTACATGTGAAAAATTTCGTGTTTGAGTCACCTTCCTTTAGCCAAACTTGTTAGGATCTTTGTTGCCAATGTATTATAGTTTTTTGTCTTCTAGAGCAACCTCATCTTGACATCTTTTTCTTTCTCCCAGCTCTTGAGTGTTGAGATCTTGGTCCTCCTCCAACTGATCTAGCCTATATATGCCTGTTAAAGCATGTCTTCTTTTGCATTCCCTCACTTCCTTTATTTGTTTTTTTTTAATCTTTCAACCAGATCCTTAGTTTGTTAAGTCTGTCACTTAGTGTCCTTGTGGCTGAGCTAGACGTTGGAACCAATCTCCATTGTTCAGCTACCAAATCCCTGAAACCATCCTCCATAAGACAATTCTTCTCGAATTTAAAATACAAACCAAAAGAATCTCCATCATTTGATTGCCAAAGGAGGGGAGTGTGATTTGAGAATGGTCTTTCTAATGCTTTGACATTTGCCACTGGGAACCTCTCCAATAGTTCCACCGAGCCAAAAAAATCTGTCCAGCTTCGATTTTGCTCTTATGGTTGAGGACATCGACAAGGCCTCCATGTATGTTTGCAATTAGTAATTGGGAAGTCGTATAGATCATGCTGTTTGATGAAATCACGGAAACCTTCCGTCCCATGGTCTCTTCTCCTTCGTTGTGTTGGTCATCCTCCAGCTCCTTAGAGACATTGTAGTCTCCCCCCACTAGCCATGGCGTCTCATTAAATTCTAACCTGACTTGGAGCAGCTCCTCCCACATATCCAGCCTCCTTGTGAGGGCCATACACACATGAGAAGAGTAGCATCATCTGATCTTCTAGATAGATAACAGATATCGAGTGTCGCCCTGTTCTGTCTTCAACTTGTTCAAAGACTGATTTCTTCCATCTAATCAAACCTGCCACCTCCTCGACCTGCAACATCGAGGTGTTTGAATCCTTCCTGCACTATTTCACCAATTTGTTTCCATATATTGAGTTCCGATGAAGCCAATTTTGTCTCTTAAAGAGATACAACATCAGCATTCCACGACATTAGGTACCTACTGAGCGATGATCGTCTCTCCCTATCGCCTAGTCCTCGCATGTTCCAAGTGACAACTTTCATTTGGACACCGATTGTGCACACGATGCCATAGATCTAGTGGTGCAACTTCTCTTTGTCTTAGTCGACCTTCTCTTGGCCTGCATTGCAGCAGCTGCTAACTCCATTTCTATTGCTCGGTCAACATCTTGCACTCTTTGTTTGATAGTCATATCCTCATGGCCATGAAGTGACTACAGAGTCATTGATGGTGACCGAAGCCTCCCACTTGTTGTCGGTGTCAGTCCCTTCTTTTGATCCATCTCATCAGCCCAGTTTACATGCTGCCCCCGTTCTATGAACTCCAAGCCCAAATCAGTCGGCTCGATTAGATTCCTTGGCCTGCCAAAGCTCCATGGACCCTTCCAATTTTGCCCAGCTGACAAATCTGTTCAAAATTGGAGAGGACATCTCTGAACTCCAGTCCAACTCGTCTGAGATGTCGTCATCAGAATAATCGGTTAGGATCTAGTTTCCTTTTTTACTTTTCTCTCTTCTCATGATTTGAATCTGTCGTGCCCTTGATTTCGGGTTTCTAAAAGCTGTCCAGAATCGGTTTTGTGGTTGTCACACCAATTGGTGCCTTTTCAGCGGGGGTTTGATTGTCTCCACAAGAATTGGCGTGATTTGTGGGGATTTCGATTGTGTCACTCCTCTGATCCTCCAGTCTCTGATGAAATTTTAGGAGCCATTGCTGATTTTGTTGATTCGCCGCTGCCGGCGGCAGCGGCTTCCCGGTGACAACTTCACTCTATGTTCTGGGTCTGATCTTCCCTCTGTCAAGATGACAAGATACTTGTATCCCACCTCCCATCATGATGACCTCCCTCAGCATTTTTCTTCTGGGGATGATGTTGATTGTCGCCTGAAAACCACTCATCGCATGTGTCAAGAGAAGGGAATGAAACACCTGTCACAAAAGTGAACGAGGGCATGATGTTCGCCACTGTTTCTGTACACGATAAATGGAGTGGAACGCCGGATATGAAGATAGAAGATTGTTTCCTTATTGCCTGAGGTAGCTCACCTTGCGCCATCAACCATTTGTCACATCTGATGATGACTTCATTGGCGCGTTTGACATGTTCATTCACCAGCTTATCCAGATCCATCTGGGATGATCACCATACGAGTATTTTGGAATCAAATAGGTTTGCAATGCGGATGACTGCCTGTGTATTGAGATGATCCATTAATGTAGTGTATAATGTTTTTTGATCGATGCTTGCAATTGGTTTTTTCAGCACATTGCCAACTGCGCATGATCGAAGGAAGTCTAGATCTTGTTGGATTATCAGACACCATGGAATAGATATTTCATCTTTGCAAGATCTGTTGCAATACGTCAGATAGTCGTTGGACATCGTGCTCTAATGTGTCCAACAACGCCACATTCCAGGCACTTGATGGGATCCCTGCAGTCTCGTTGCATGTGTCCCCACTCTCTACATCTATAGCACTAAACCTTCTTTCACTCCATGTAGTTTATCCTTGCCTCATTTCTTCGATCATTATCTCTGCATCCCACTCTCCGTCATTCATCTACAACTTTCCGCTCCGTCCTTGGTGGCGCCACCAGGGGAAAGTCCCCTGACGACGATTGTTGATGTCGCCGGAGAGAGGGAGTCTCTCTTCGGCGATCTATCTCACGAAGAGCAGACTTCAAAAACTCCCTAACTTATAAAGTGAAGCAGTTTTAAAGCAATAATCCTATTCTGTCTGGAAAAAAATGTTCAAACAAGAAGTCATCTACTTACCAAAATATGATGACATCAATTTTTTATGGAGTAAGTAATTCCTTTAATATTCTAATGTTTATTGGTTGATTACACAATTATTTGGTTTATGACCCAATACCATTACACCAGATACGTATCTTTCGGAGGTGCTGACCTGCAGTGAGGCAGATATGACTAAGTGACGTATTTAATATGGCGATGAGAACAACATGTCACACTAAGAAAATAGGGCACTCTTATTCTCTGACTCTTGGTTGGTTGGGCACACTTGTCCTGCTCATGCTGTCACAATATTCCAACAAATCAAGAAGGCACAAGGGGTTAATTTCATTAATAGTTAGAGACCCTTTTCGGACCACACACCACTCATTTGGCGGTCCAATGAGGGTCCTCCACTGGGTGCACACTTTCGGTTTGAGCGCTCCTGGCTCCTAGAGGAGGGCTTCAGAAGCCTTTGGAGGAGCAGTGGGCTGCCATCCCAGCTACGGGGTCAGCTGCCAGGACTCTAGCTACCCGACTAGCTGGACTCCACACTTTTCTTCGGAGACACAGGAGACGAATACGGGAGGAGAGGGAGAGACGTAGGGCCGAGGCTCTTCGGCCATCTCCAGACTGGATCAGATTGAGGACTCCCGTGACCTCACCATCGAAGAGGCAACTATGAGGAGGAACCACCAGATAGTGGTCCAGGCAGAGGATAGGAAGATAGAGATCCAGTGGAGGCAACGCTCTCGCCAGACGTGGCTTCGTGAGGGCGATGCCAACACTAGATTCTTCCACCTCCACGCGAGATGCAGGCGTCAGTCCAGTCACATTGATCAGATCGAGGTACGAGGACAGACGCTCACAAGACACTCTTAGATCGGGGCTGCAATAGCAACACACTACAGGGCGACCTCGAGAAGATTACCTCCACCTCGGTGGTGGTGGTCGGATCGGGGTCTCCCTCTTTTATCTAACGAACAAACCTCTTTTTTT
>LTAE01003196.1:27663-38729 GCA_001647135.1 Pontederia paniculata
ATATATATATATATATATATATATGTATATGGATGCTACAAAAAGGTAGCCATCCTTCTCTTCTTTCAAAAAAAAAATTCATTAATAGTTCTAGAATGATTTCAGTCTCTTAGTTTGCCAATTGGTTAATAATTGAGCGGAGAGGGCCCACCTATTCTTGTGTTCCATAGATACAAGGTAGGGCAGCTGGTGCAAAGCCCATACATCGATCCCTCAGCAGTAGACATATTTTGGAGTTCACTTAAAGTGTTGGGAGCACATGGCAATCAAGGGTGGAGACAAACTTGGATGGAACCTGTGACAGTCACCTGGGCTGTCTAACAGCAACGTAACCACTATTTTTGTTCTACATGAAGAACATTGTACATCACCTCTTTTTTTATCATTGAGTAGGGGATTGATAATTTTTTGTATTGAAGGCATCCATACCCGCTAAGGACCTTGCTTTCCTTTTGGTTTTGATGCACACTTGTACATTTTTCAATGATTTAGATTTCTAACACAAAGTTGGATGATTACCCAATCTTAGTAGTCATCATTCTCTTCTTTAAAAAAGTTGAGTAGAGATGAGTATACTCATTATTGTTATCTTTCTTTTTAAGAGAAGGGAAAGGATGGTTACCGAGTTCGGATAGCCATTCGTATTGCATTAATGTAATATGGTTTGTGAGATTATAAGTGTGAAAACCAAAATATTCTGTAACACAAAATCTCAAAATACATGTGCTACCTGACCTCCCATTCTCTTAAACAAAAAATGGAGTGTGGTGTACAATATTTTCTACATAGCACCGCTCTCTCCCAAAAGTGATACACTGCAAGCAAGTTGCCCACAGGACTGCCAAAGAAATCAGCAATGTATGCCTCCAACCATGTTTGCCATGTTCAGCAAATGCTCTCAGCGAAGCCTAGAATTTCTGTGCGTCTGAATGACCCCATGTCTCCACCCTGCAGCCAACGTTAGACCTCCTTGGTGAGGGAGCACTGGAAGAAAAGTGACCAATATCCTCCTCTGCCGGTGCCTGTACCTGTGCTGGATTCTCATCGGGCCCAATACACTCTCGTGAGGATCTTGCCCCACCTCAAAAGACAAACAAAGATCTTCACTTTGAGGGGTGCATGAGACCTCCTAATGCGCCTCCAGTCCATCCTATTGGTCCTCGGCTTTTGTGCTACTTGATAATAAGTGCTGATACACACACGTGCCAATTATTGGCCTAAGAGCCAAATCCATCCGTCCGCCGTCGAGGTATCCAGGTGGTACCCCGTTATCCGATCCAAGAGTGTAAGGAAATCCTCAAATCATTGCTATGACAAACCGGGACTGAGATGGGTTGTCTATGATCTGTCCCCTTTACTCCGGGCTAGGTTGTCCAACATTAAGAGACACATCATTGCTATTTTCTTGATAAAACATTACTAAGCTTGTTATGAAGAAGAAATTCCTTGTGAAATCCCCTTCCTATTCATCCATTTGATTTTTTAGAGGAGCTAGGATGTTACTAGGATCCATCTTTATTACTACATTACTATATACATGATGTGTGGAAGATTGAAAATCAATGTTACATCAAATCTCATCCCACACCCTTGCAAATCTTTTTGCTAGAATTACAGTGTTCCCAACATAACATCTCTCCCCTTAACTATGCACCCAATATGCTGAGGCCAAATTGACCCCAAAAGAAAATGGTACAGCTCCTAGAGACATATGTTTGTATCTTTCTGTTCATCAAATCTGAAAGTTCTCGAGAAACCTGTCGACGATCGTACATCAAGCCAATGACACCTAGCTTCCTGCCATACTCATCACCTCCATGATAAAAGAGATTCTCTTGTGAGCTACAGAGGCTCTAGTTTTGATCACATAAGAGGTCATATCGGTTTTCTCTTTTCTCTTCAGTTTTGATCTACTGTCCATGGAATCCGAGGCGTGGTGCCACAAACTATTCAATACTATATGGTTTTCTCATGATAGTTTCTTTTATTTTTGTTCTGCGGTTGCCCACTTCTTGCCACCATTATAAGGGGTTGCTAACAATTGGAACATCTTCATCTTGTCTTTTTCTTTATTCCTCTTTTATTCTTCCTTTCTGTCAGCATGGATAGTTGGCACAACACTCTTTCGTGCCATGTAATGTCAGCTGCTAGTGTACTCTTGTTCTTCACTTGTCAGTCCTTACTGTTGTTTAATCAAGTATAAAATGAGTTCTAGTCAGTCTCAACTCAATTCCTTCAATATTTTCTTATTAGTCAGTCAAATTGCTACACAGTATCTAAACAGGAAGTAATATCTTTGCTACGAGCTAGTGCTTACAGTTTCCAAGTTGTGTCAGCTATCAATCCATATGTACCATTATTTACAAGAGGTCTTGAAGTCTGATCAGACTTAATGCTTAACTTTTTTATTATTTATTTGACAGAGGCTAATGTTTATTATCTAAAGCAGTTTAGAACTTACTATGAGATAATGGTGAGATATTGTGCCTGTAAATCGTTTCTCTTTGGTTAAAGGTGTTTAAGCTTAAGCTGCTGCAGCATTCCTCACTTATAATGTGTGCTTACTTTGGCCCATTCAGTTTCAAGTTTAAGTCCTTTATGCTTTACGCTCATAGTTGGCAACTTGAATCAACTCATATCTCCTGTTTGCTAACAGAAGCCAACAAGTCACGAACTTCAACATCGCTTGGAGTATCTCTCTCTAGATATAGGGCAAATAGGTAACTCAAGTAAGTTTAGGCGCCTTTAGGGTTTACAATGGTTCTATTGCAAATTAGTTTCTTTAGGGTTCGCTCGCCCGGCTCAGCTAGACTCGTCGAGTTGGCCAGTCAAACCCGAGGTTTTGACTGTGTTTGTTCTGTCCAATCTCCAAGCTTGTTTGGAATGACCCATAGCCCTGTTTGGGCCACAGACAATAGTCGGACCGAGTCGAGTTTTATAACTTTAGATCATGTACTTGGGGCTTACCCTTATCTGATCGTCATATTGAGCCTCGAGGATATAATCCTATGATTGAGCACATGTTACATGGTTAGAGCTCGAGGCTCCTATCGGGGGGGGGGGGGGGGGGGACTCTGTCCTCCTTAGATCAGTCCTTGCTGCCTTTCCCACATATTATATGTTTGTTCTGTGGATGCGGACATAGGTGGTGAGGCGCATTGATTGACTAAAAGCAGATCCTTTTGGCAAGGTTGTAGTTCTAAGAGGTTTTTTTAGAGAAGTTGGTTTGGCCGTTGGTGACCTTCATTGTACCATTCGTGCTATTCTTGCATGTTGGGTTGGGTCGAGTTGGTTTGCTGGTGCTCAATTTTCTTCTTTTTCTACGATAGGGACTGTGGGTTTTGGAACTCCCATTTATAGCTGGTCCGAGGGGCTTCGTCATTTTGGTGGGGGTTTCAAGGGTCATCGTCCTAGTGAGGCCATTCTTTCTACATCTTCTTTTGGCCCGAGTACGAATTTCTCCTTTTGGCATAGCGGACACCGGACGACACCCTTGACGATGCATTTCCTAGATTGACATCACTTTGCACATCTTACAATGGTTTGTTTTTGACTTTTGGACATCATCTAGTGAACCTAAGTGCGAGTCATGGACCCCTCGGATCAAATCGGCTCTCAGACCAATGCATTGACTCTTTGAGGGGCTACTAGCTCTACAGTACACGAATGGATAATGAGATTCAACTCGGTGGCCTCTAGGAAAAATGGATAGTTATGGACCTTCAATCATATCTCGATGCAAAGTGTGTACCTATGCCTCCTACTAAGGGGAGCTTATCCTCGTATGCACTTCGGATGGACTATTAATGCATCTGGAGGACTCATATTCCCTTCAATTTCAAGATTTTTTATTGGCTTTTAAGGTATGGTCGGCTTTTAAGGTATGGTCAGATCCTCACCAGAGCTTACAAAGCAAGATGGGCTCCTAACACAGATACATCATGTGCCTAGTGTGGATCAGGGGTGGAGTCACCCATCTATTTCCAGTGGCTCTGTAGCAGTTAAGGGATGGAGACGGACATGTCACAACAATTGACCCTTCGATAACAGATGCTTTCTGGATCTCACTTCGTGCTCTAGGGGCACAAGGCAACTAGGATTGGAGACAAGTGTCACCAATGTCTATGGTGGTCATTTGGGTCATTTTGCCACAGCAACCACACTATTTTTAGGGGCGAGAGGTGCTTACATTAAGAATATTGTGCACCATATGTTGTTTTTTTTATTAAGGAGTGGGGTTTTGCAAGTGTTTGTGTGGGATTCCTGTGGGTGGTTTTTGGGCCCTCATACATACTCGACATTTGTTCGTTTTAATGTTTTAATGCAATACAAGATGACTCCAAGAGTCATAGTCATCCTTTCCCTTTTTTTTTTAAAAGAAGGTTTTTGACAAGACTTTGCTAGAGGCAACTGTATCTATATGATTATTGTTCTAGCAGCCAAGGTATCAACAGTGGGTCACATGTCAAAAACAATACAAGAAAATATATAAACCACATCTTCATTATTGTTTCTGTCGGCAGTTGCAGGCCCAAATTTCGCAAGAAATCCAATAAAATGGGCAAAAATATCTGTAAGAGCTTATCTATACCCTTAAAAGAGGAGCTTATCAAATCACCTTCCAAAAAGTTTCTTCTTATTGGACTCATCTTTGCCACTAGATAAGTCAATGGGACAGGGCATTGACGAGATGGAAGATCTGCCACACCTGAATGATGCCTACTGTCTTGGCCGCAATTTTATTATCAAGGGGGAGATGAGAATCTCTCTTCAGTGATATGTTTCAGTGTCCAAATGCAAGGAATGATAAACATATTAAGTACAGTGCTGGGAGTTGTATAAATTGATACAAGAGTGATTTGTGTGAACCAGGTTAATAAATCCTACCTTTATGCTTCTTTACTGTATAGAAAATGTCCATATTTTGTGGTTTGATTCATGATTAAAAGTTTTAACCATGATCTCCACTACTTAAGCCCTTTGTTATATTTGGTAAAATCTAGTTTGCAGTTTGTCTTGCCTCTAATGTCTTTCATGTTGCTAAGCTCGTACACATGTTAATACTGTTATGATTCAAGACTATGAAGGAAGCCATGTCATGTTGGTGGAATTTTGAGATATTTTTCACATTTATTTTGTATACATTCTCCTATAAAACTCGTCTTACTTTCTTAAATAAATTCAGAATTTTATGTTACTGATTAGTTCATGTTATAAGGTCTGCCAATTCTCCTTTTTCAGGTATTGAGATTGATGATGAAGAGCTTGCTCGTTTTGTTGAGCATGTGGATAAAGATAACAATGGAACTATAACTTTTGAAGAGTGGAGAGACTTTCTTCTTCTTTACCCACATGAAGCAACCATTGAAAACATATATCAATATTGGGAAAGAGTTTGTCTCGTGGATATTGGTGAGCAGGCTGTTATCCCCGAAGGAATAAGTAAGCATGTAAATGCAAGCAAATACTTAATTGCAGGAGGAGTAGCTGGAGCAACTTCTCGTACAGCTACAGCTCCCCTTGACCGTCTTAAAGTTGTTTTGCAAGTGCAGACAACACGGGCACATATAATGCCAGCATTAAAATCCATATGGAAAGAAGGCGCTTTGTTGGGATTTTTTCGGGGTAATGGTTTAAATGTGATGAAAGTTGCACCAGAAAGTGCAATAAGATTCTACACGTATGAGATGCTAAAGGAATTCATTGTCAAAGTTAGAGGAGAAGAGAAAAGTGACATTGGTGCTTCGGGGCGCCTTATTGCTGGTGGCTTAGCTGGTGCAGTTGCACAAACTGCTATTTATCCCATGGATCTTGTGAAAACTCGCCTTCAGACATATGTGTGTGAGGGTGGGAAAGTACCGAGTCTTGGTACACTAACAAAAGATATTTGGGTTCAGGAAGGGCCTCGAGCTTTCTACAGAGGCATCATTCCATCTCTCCTAGGAATTATTCCTTATGCAGGTATAGACCTTGCTGCATATGAGACGCTGAAAGACATGTCTAAAACATATATTCTCAAAGATAGTGGTAAGTTTTTTATCTAGGCTTTCAGCATTTCCACCTTTGTATACACACTCACATGAGCTAGTTCACTTAGATTGTCTAACCTAATCTTAAATATTGGCCATTGTGAAGAACCGGGTCCACTAGTGCAACTGGGTTGTGGGACGATTTCTGGAGCTCTTGGAGCTACATGTGTTTATCCTTTGCAGGTTATTAGAACAAGGTAAGTGGTTGTTGGGTTGCTATGCATATAACCACGACTCTGCTTTTCGTATATGATTGTTTTCATTTCATTTACATTTTGTGATATCAATGGATTTTCATTTCCCATTACAGAATGCAAGCCCAACGCACCAACTCAGGCACTGCTTATAACGGAATGTCAGAATGGTTTCGGAAAACCTTGCGCAATGAAGGATTTTCAGGATTCTACAAAGGGTTATTCCCTAATTTGCTCAAAGTCGTGCCATCAGCTAGCATAACTTATCTTGTTTATGAGACTATGAAAAAGACTCTTTCTCTTGATTAAAAGGCAAGGCCTAGTTTTGCTTCACAGCCATCATAAAATTGGCATGGCTGACTATAGAGTTTATGATGACGGTAAAGAGGTGAAGATTACAGATCGAGTATTTGAAATGATTGTTTCAGTTGTATCATTTTATTGTTCTTTAGAAAGTAAACGTTTTCTGAAATCTGAACAACTCCTTTTGCAATGCTCTTTGGAGTTGATAAGATCTTCAGATCCGTTTGCATCTTTGAGCCAGATTTTGGATATCCAGGTATGAGGCTTCCTATCAAAGCTATGTCTAATCATATCACTATCTTATATTCATATTGTTTAAAGTAATTCCTTAGTGAACTTTATAGGCAAGGGTCTATTTTATTCCTTGAGTTGTATTATTTTGGTGATTTCTGCCATTGATGTTTATTTAATTATTCAGAAAATCAAACAACTAGTAAGATATTCATTTAGAAGACATTTCAATTTAACGTGATTCAATAGAGTCCTTCCTTTATATATAACCTGATTCAATGTAGTCCTTCCTTTAGATAGATATGAATTGAATTTTCGGGAACCTGCAGTATATTGATTACTTATGTTGAATTTCTGTGCTTTATAGTATAGAGGAACAAAATGTTGTTATGTTCCTGCTGTTTCTACTAATTAGTGTTGACATTCAATTTGAAATATCCTTGAGTTTCCAATTATTTGCTTTTTGAAATTTCTAAATCTTAAGCTGTCTAATTTGAGGTATATCAAGGCTATATTATAACTCAAGGTGTCTTTTGGCCCATCATTGCCCTTTGCTCGTCTTCGTATCATAGACTGTATACATGACCACATATTTAGGACCCTTATGGCACAACATATTTGAACTTTGGGTTTGAAGGCTGATGATGAATTAGCATCAAACTAAACTTTCGGCTATGGAGCCAATAGTCAAATAATGAGCACACACTTGAATAAAAAACAAGGATTTTCTCATGAACGATGCAATCATCTGCGGGGGATTCCCTCCCTCTAGTACCAACAATAATCGTCACCGAGGGACGTACCCTCACTAGCGCCAACATCGATCATCGATGGGAGATATTCTCCCACCGGTGCCACAAACCAAAGAGATGGAAGATGGAGAATGGCATAAGGTGCAACAGAAGAAGAAGCAGACTCGTCAACATACTACCCAGGATAAGAAGGGATGTGAAATCCAATGCTATAGACGTTGGAATTGGGGTCACAATAAACGTGCCAGTCTATCCGTTTAGATTTCTAGAGTATGGGGGTACCAGCCACGTTCATGTGAAATGTCCTGCCTGAGAAAATATGTCGTGGATACCAGGTTGAAGGTAGAGCTTGCATCGAGAACCAACATCTAGCCTACGGATATTGGAGGCAGAGTTACATCAGTTGTGATTATGGCTGCATGGTGTCCAGCAATGAATATTAATCAAGAGCATCTCCCTCACTACGCCATGGAAGTTTCTCTGGTCCCACAACATACATTACGAGGGTTAGAGTGGCGCTAAATGAATAATTTGGTGCACGAGAGATAGTGTAGGTCTCTTGGTTGTCTACATCATCCTTATGTTTGGCCGCAAACATCTTCTTGAGAGCCCTTTGCAGTTATAGAATGGTTAAACCGGAGAGAAGATATGAAGTGGGAAAATCAACTATATTGAGGGTGTCCCTTTACACCTATGGTATAGGGAGGCCATATTAGAACTAATCTCATCTTTTGCCATGGTAACAGATGTTGTGCCCATCGTATGACTCCAGCTACATCCCTCAATGAGAGTTGAGGTGATCATCGAATCACAATGCTATGTCCCTTCGGAGGTGAATGTCTCTGTAGGTGAACCATCAACTGATCTAGCAGGCAAAATTTCAAGCACCAAATTCGCGTGGATGGGATGACGCGATAACAATCCCACTAATCTCTTATCCTGAGCGAAAGAATATCTGGGCGCTTAATTTGGAAGGTTCAAAATCACTGCACAAATCGATGTTGATAGGCCAGGCTGGAGCAAACCATGAGGTGGAAGATTCTGCTGCTGATGACGATACAGAGGGACCAAAGCATACACACAATACTGTCAATCTAGAGAGGTGGGAGAGAGGAGTTCCACTCTCCTGCTTATCGGGGACACATTTAATGTATCTGGACCAACCCCTGAGCTTTCCATCCGTAATTCCATCCAATCAACCAATACAAAAAATGTCCGAGGAACACATCTCGGAGATGCCTCATGCAGTGACACGTGATTTCTCATCGAAGAAGGAACATCTTTCAGACATCTCAGCAGCTGACCCTTTTACATCGATTGATTCTGTAGGAAACGATGGTGACGCATACGATGTGGAGGAAGTGGCTGAAGCTATTCAAGTTAGAAGTAGATCATTGACAACCTCATCTAATGATGGTGAGATCCCATTGGCGTTGGCATATGAACACTGCTCCTTATGAAGATTGTGATTAGGAACCAGGGGCTTGGGGACATTACCAGGCGAACAACATTGGAAGATACTTGCAGTAGTGGCGAGCATATGTGGCTCAAGAAACCAAGTGTCAACTGATCAGTTGATGTCTTGGCAGATTGTGGATTGTTTTCTAACAAAATTCCATCCTCTGGATGCTATTGGAAGGTTCGGGGACTGATGGAATGATGATATTTTTGTGAAGGAGGATATCCACTCGAGTTCTTTCATCTTGTCTCGAAGGTTAGATGAGGTTAAGTTTTTAAAATTGGGCATATATGGGTCTCAGGATGTTAGAAGAGGTTGCATGTGTTACACCATCTTCGAAACAACAATCCAAACATATGCTGGCAATGAATATACAGACCAGTCCCGAGCCATGGCAGGAATAGAGGTGCTGAAACCTTTTGTGATTTCATTAACCAGTTTGATCTCGTGATTTTTCTGTTAATTTTAAATTGTAATTATACTTGGAGAAGCACATCCTCACCAACCTCTATATCAAAAAGTGATAGATTCATTGGTCTTATTGAACTAGCTAAAAGATTTAAGCTAGCCATGGTGTCAGTATTAGAGAGACCTTTCTCGAGCCATACACCACTTGTTTTGGAACTCAAATAAGGGCTCTTTGTGTGGATCATACTTCAAGTTTGACAAATCATGGTTTTAGGAGGATAGTTTCAGATCAATGGCGGAGTTACCCAATCTCAAATAGTGCGACAAACACCTTTTCTTACAAGTTGAACGGGTTACGCTCCTACCTCTAGGACTATAGACGTGATGTTCGGCATCGAAGGAAAATGATTCCCTGGAAGCTATGGCTGCACTAGATCGACTGGAGGATCTTTATGAGCTTACGAAAGGTGAGTTGGCTGATCGCAGGAGATTTCAAGAAGTGGTTTTCGATGAGGACATAAAAAAAGAGATGGATTGGAGGCAACGATGGAGTCAACTACGGGTCAAAGAGGGAGACTCTAACACAAGATTCTTCCATTGTATGCTAGTGGAAGGTGTCGAAAGAATCATATTGATCGACTTATGCTTAATGCAATGGAGGTAATGGGGATTTTACAAGGAAAAGACATGTAAGAAAGTGGATGTGGGCGAGAAGGAATACTTCCAGGTTATCTAATGGGCCAAAGAGGTTTCCAAGGCCCTAAGAGATTTGAACAGCGAAGGTTCCTCGGGCCCAGATGAATTCTCGGTTTTCTTCTAAAAACAATTTTGGTCTTTGGTAGGGCTGGATGTGATGACAGTTGTCCATGAATTTGCTTTAGACAATTGAGGGTTTGAAAGACTCAATAAATTCCACCTTTTCCTTCTTCCTAAGAAGGTTGCAACAGACATAGTGGAAGATTTTGTACCTATAGCTTTATGCAGCGTAATATGTCTTATCGTTGCTCATGTTTAGGCTAATAGGTTATGTTTGGTGCTGGACCACATGCTGCACCTCCTACAATTAGCTTTCATCTCTAATAGTTTCTCCATGGCATCGGAAATCGTTTCTTTTTGGCACGCACATGCAAGAATGGTTCTTATCAAAGGTTGAGTTTTCGAAAGCTTATGATTCTTTATATTGGTCATTTTTATGGAGTTCTTTCCCTAAGAGGGGTTCCTTGCCACTTGGTGTCCCCTAGATGGAACTTCTCAGTTGTTATCAGTGCCAACCCTACTGGAGGTTGGATCCAACCACAACTCAGTGTCTAACAAGGATACCCTTTGGAAAGAAAGTAACGTCGAAGCGGTTGGAGATGAAAAACAGGGATGATGCCCTAGTGTCGGCGGCGCCTGCGCCGCCCGGTACGAACACGCCGGGGAGCCCTAACGTCGCCGGGAACTCCATCCCGTCGGTGCCACTGCCTTTCTCCCCCAACCCTCTCCCTTCCTCCTCTAGTGCATTGCTCCTCCCTTCTCCTTCTCCTTCTCTTTCTCCCCCAATCCTCTCCCTTCTCCTTCTCGGTGGATACGAGGGCTGCTCCTTCGTCTGGCCTAAGATCACCGCACCGCCCGTTGTCTAGCAGCGTGCCGCGGGAGGTGACGAGGACGCCTCCGCTCCCTCTCCCACGCTCGCTTGATTCTGGTCGAC